>PVKA01019545.1:0-17568 GCA_004027165.1 Ctenomys sociabilis | reverse complement strand
TTATCAAATTGTTCAACTATAATCTGTTTGTATGACTACATGGAATTATATTTAAGAACAATGGCAAAAAATGCAAGTGTTATATATTTCCTTCATATTTAAAAAATCCCTTGATTTTAAAAAATCCTAGCTGGGGAGATGGCTCAGTACAATAAGGGCTTCCCTGGTAAGTGCAAAGGCCTGAATTTAATCCCTGGTTTCACCAAAAAAAAAAAAAAGTCCTAACCATGAACCAGGAAACCACACACAATATGCATCTTCTGCAGCTCCAGTTCTTTATATCAATGCCTGATTTTCATGAAATTCTGTGCTTCCTAGTTCAGAGATATAAACTAATGAAATGTTAAAAAAAAAAAAAACCACTGAAAGGCTGATGAGAACATCTTTAATGCTGGCATGCATTACTACAGGAAGCATCTTTTTCTTCAAATCAGCTTCAAACATAACTAACCAAAACTTTTGAATATCTATTTTGCTGCTGTTGTTTTCCAGTTTATTTTTATCAAAATAATACACATATTTAAAGAAATCCTTTAATTATAAAAACTACATCCTCTTTCCTACTGTTTACCCTTAAGTGTTCTGGTAGTTGAATTATGCACTCCAGATAGATATGTTTATTACCTGTTTGGTATGGTAGTTGTGTAGTTTCACAAATATGTACACCTGCCATTTCTGCTATTTCCATCTTATTATGATTTTGAAAATTGAAGCAATAGTTAAAACCTAGCATATGATAATTATCCATATATTTAGTATCACTGAATACTTAGGTTTTCGGCTATTTTTGACTGTAATTCTATAAAACAGCTGAAGTTCACCAAATACATTTCAAAATCTGTTGTAGCTAGCCACATTTTCTGAAAGTCATTCCACTCACAGCTCTGTCTTACAGCAACAAATATGGAAAGATTACTCTCGACGCCTGGAGAAGAGCTGCTGTTTTGGGAAGTCTCTTTTCAGGCACCTGGGCCTTCCTCGTCATGACCCTAGTCTTTCACCTTTGTCACCTGCTCCATCCTTCTGTCTTCTTTGTCTTTAACGTTAATGCTTTGTTTTTCTCTCATGGTTTGAATTATACAGGAGAGAAGGTGAAATATTAAACACAAGTGGCCACTCTTGTGTTTAGACAAACTTCCTGAGCATGTGTCATTTCTATTGCTGACCCTTTGATAAGTGAAATGGTGTACTTAAAAAGAACAAATGCAGAAAGGATTTTGTTGTTGGGATGTAGGATCCTATCTCTACTTGTAAAAATAGCCATCAGTCTAGTTATTTAGTCAAAAGAGAAAAGGTGGCTTTTACCTCCCGATCCGCCTGTACACTGATCTGAATCTGCTGTTACTTGTGCTCAACATATTATATTGCTGGTATTCTATGTTAAACTATTTGCAATTTTTGTGAAGTGGCAGTATTAAAAATGCTTACCCAATGGTTATTATAGAGGACTGTCTATGATTAAAAGAGCTGGCCAAATAGCTCAGCGGATTATAGCACCTGCAAGGAGGCACAGGGGTTGGGGTTTGATCCCCCGTTCAGGCCCTGCCCCCAGGGCATGCTGAGACAGTAATTGAGACTGGGTGTGGTGGCACATTTCCATAATCCCAGCTCTTGGAGACTGTAAACAGGAGGATCACTATGAGTCTGATCTAGTAGTGAGACCCTGAACAGCTGGTTGACCCTTCCCTAAAATATAGAAAAAAATGTATTTAGGGGTGCCCACAATTGTGCATGCCTATAATATCATACTCTGGATAGTTATGGTGGGAGGATCATGAGTTTGAGCCTAGGCTGTGCAGTTTAATGATTTCATAAGACATTTTTCAAGATAGAAAGAAAATTCAAAGCTGAAAAAAGATAGTTAAGATTTAGCTAGTTGCAAAAGCCTTGCAATTAATCCTCAATGCTACAATAAAGATAGAAAGAAAAAAATAAAAAAAGGGAGAAAGAAATAGTTTAAACACCAGCTACATACACAGAAGCATATTCTCATTCTGTTGTATGCAAAATGGAACCAGAAGTTGCTTATTCATGTAATATTGAAGAGAAAGGAAATCTTGTATTGACATTATTTTGAATTATAAGATTTTATTAAAATAGAGTTCTATAAATAGAGCTTTGCTGTTATTTAAAATCTGCACAAAAGTATAACAGTAGTGGACTGATTCATCTGCAGCAAATTGGAAATGATGTGGAAAAGCAATTTCTTAGCAAAAGTATAGCTATAAGGCATAAGGGTTGCAAGGCAGGCCAACCTTAGTTGCCACAGGGGAGAAGAAGTAAGTGGTAGCTGTTAGTTCAACATGAAAGAAAAGAAGAGGGCATCAATTCCATAACCCTCACAGTGAAGTTGGAGGATCTGTGCCTACTTCCAGGCTGCATCATGATGGCAAACTGCTATCACTGCAATGAGTTTCAAGTGCATTTTGCTCTATTTAAAATGCAGTTAGTTAGGGCTGGGGAGATAGCTCAGCAGGCTAAGCACCTGCTTTGGCAAGTGCTCGGACTGAGATTCCATCCCCAGTACCACATGCCACACAGGCCCCACCTCCAGGCCACACTGAACTGGCCACTGAGTCTGGGCATGGTGGTGTACACCTGTAATCCCAGCGCTGAGGAGGCTGAAAACAAGAGGCTCACTATGAGTCTGAGCTACATAGTGAGACCTTGTACCAAATACATAAATGGAAAAAAAATAATACAATTGATTTGCTGACTTAAGTTAGTTTTGAGGTATGTGGCATTGCCTGTAATATAAAAATGTGTTATCACTGGTCTGTTTTACATGCATGTGGGACCACGTGTTACTTATGAAATAAGTAGTTGAATAATCAAATCAGAAGTGATGTTGTTTCATGTATTACTTTTTTTTGGGGGGGGGACTGGGGATTGAACTCAGGCCCTTGCACTTGCCAGGGAAGCGCTTATTCCCTGAGCCACCTCCCTGGCCTTTTCATGTACATCTATGTCTTTATATGCTCTAGAAAATTAGTTTTCCTTGAAGTGACCTTTCTGCCACTGAGGACTGATTTATCCCTACCTATCTCTCTGGAGTACTCTGGCTAACTGTGTCTATAGCGCTGCTATAAAATATGCATAATGGGGAACGATGCTCTGTCTATTGTCATGTTTTCAGTTGTTTGGATTCAGAATCAATTCATAATTTAGACACTTTAAAACATAACTAAACCTAAGAAACAAACCAAATGCCTATAAACTGAGGAATGGATTAAAAAGATGTGGTATTTATATAAATAGAATACTACTCTGCTATAAAAGATAAATGAGGTTTTTATAGGTAAATAGATATAACTTGAGTGAGGCTCATAAGCGAAATTTATCAGACTTACATGTGTAAACATTATATTGTCTTCTTAACATAAGAAGCTGAAAGAGTAAATAGGATTCCAAATGTATAATATATATGGTAAAATGGGAAGGAACTGCTCAAAAGGAAAGAATGGTTAGGGCAAAGGAGAAAAGAGGGAAGAAAAAAATATTCTTTATATACATATGTTACTTTAATATTATATATATACATATTTATATATTAAGATTATATATTAAGAATATATATATATAAGGTAACTACACCACTGATTTTTAGTAGTTTATTGAAAAGGTTTGTGCTCATATTGTTTCCTCAAACTTTCATACCTAAATCTTATAATCTGAGTAACTATTTTGAAGATAATAATATGCAGTGTTAATCATTGTGAACCTGTTGCCTTATTCCAAAATATTCTCTTTATTGCCTTTTCTCTTTAAAATGAGATTAATGCTAACTAATCACAAATAAATAGCTATATTATAATAAAAGTTACATGAATGTAAACTTTCTCTTCCCTGCTCAAAAAAGTTTCTGATAGTGCACTCAGTTTCTTGTATCTGATCATGAGAAAGGAAACCATGGTGAAGGCCTGGACCACTGTAATCCTCACCAAATCCCAAAGGCTCCTGGCCTGGAAACTCATCCTTCCCCTCTGGCACCACCTCTACCATGGTAACCAGTAACCTTGGAGACACAGACATTTATCCCTACAGCATTCCCCCATTCACACATTCCTGCTCCTCTTCACCTTGGATTAAAAACTACCAACTGCTCTACTTTCCCATGGGAATAAGGAAGTCATCTTCTCCTTGTGAAAATATTTAGTGACAGTTTTCTTTTTTAAAATAATCTTATTAGGAAACAAATATCAATGAGACAGTTTTACAACTGACTACTGGCACATTTTTAAGAATTAATGCATTGCATATTGTTGTCATAGTGGTTATTCATTGTGCAAGATGCAAACATGATATCCTGTATCAAACACTACTATAACAAACCTCTCTATTCATTGAGTTAAGAGAATAGAGCTGCATATCTATCCTATTTTGAGTATATAGATACAAAAGGGTCGTTCATTTCTATCCCACTTTTTGGTTAGTTTTGTCAGAGATGGGCATTCCATGGTCTCTTAAATATTGAAGGTGCTTGAATTCAGCAGAATCTCCCAATATAGTCCAGTGGTCCATAATAGTAGTGGGCTTCCTGTAAGATGGGCAATATCCAAAGTTATTGATTTGAGCTCTTTTACAGCTCAACAGTTTCTTAATAATAGAAAGACTGGAAAGAGACTGTGATGCTAAATCTTAACTCTTATTTAAACCTGACCTGAGAGTCCTGAGTGGGGCTGACTTTTCTAGTGTCTGGAATTTCCTCAGGTGTCAGGGATCAAGTCACCAGCAAGAACTCTTCAGTGCCCCTACTGTATCAGACTGTAAATCTAAATGGACCTAAATAACAAGGGAGACGCTTCTTCTACTCAGTGTAGGAGTCAGCCCTTGTACTGATTCAGAATTCATTATTTTCTAGAATCACAAAAGTGGGAGCGATATGTGTCATAACTGTAGAATTCATCTTCATAAGCTCCAGTAGAGAAAAACAATGGTATAATATCACCTTCATCTGTCTTATTTAATCTTAAAACATCTAGTGTTTGACTTTCAAAATACATTTTGGCATGACAAGGCTAGTCTTGAGGCACGACATTGGGTGAAATGAAAAGACTCTATAATCAAAATGCTTAGGTTTGATTCAGCTGTATGACTCACCAGAATTACATGCAGGGAGACTTGGTTTCTCTGTTTTCACACCCATAAAATAGGGATAGTGATTGTGACTGCTATGGCTTTGATAAAAATTGAGTTTGCCACATGAAAGTTTAGGGCAATGTGGGAGGGGATTGAATACTGAGTTGTTAGGAGCACATCTTGTTTTTTATTTTTTTTTGTCCTTTCTTCATTTTGTTTGTTTTCATTTTATTTTTTAATTTTCTAAAGAGAGTACAAAATCATATTAAAACAGAAAAATTACAAGTGACACAGAATTTCACTTAACAAAATAATATGAATTTCATAGTATTTGCTGTAATGCATAGCGTTGTCTTCAAATGAGTTGTTCACATTACCAGATATATATACACGCAAAATCGAAAGAAGAAAGAAAAAAAAAAGAAAGGAAGAGAAAAAGAATAAAGAATTGAAAAAGAAGACAAAAAAAATTAAGGTTTAACTTCTCCTTTCCATAGACCAGCAGAAATCTGCACTATAGTTGTCCAAACTATCCAAGAGCACATCTTTGCGAGGACTGTGGGACTACAGTCTCTGCCTGACTTCCAGCTGTGAGATAGTGTCCTCCCACACATGTCCTGGCCACTGTGCTGTTCTGGTGCTGTTGGACCCTCAGAGATACTGAACCAAAGAGGCCACTTGATCTAGGACTTTGAATCTTGGAAGCACTGAGTTACATAAACATTTTCCTTCATAAAGTTATTCTACCTCAGGTACTTTGTTACAGTCATAAAACAGATTGGTAAATGATAATGTTTACTTTATAGAATAACTTGGAGTACTGGAGAAATATTCTAGGATGATGATCTAAGGCTGTGTTTAGAAATGTTATCTAGAAAGTGTTGTATTATAATCTTGATGTAAATGTTAGCTGCTATTACTATCACAGAAGTTTTTAATGTTTTCTCTTATGTGAACTGATGAAAATTTTAGTGTTTATATAACTTCTGCTCAAGTGTATTTTTGGCTTTTGATCAATCATGACATAAGTTTGGTCATAAATTCACATATACACGCTAGGGAGAAATAACAATTTTCAGGTATAAGAAAGTGGAAGGGGCTGGCCAAGTAGCTCAGCAGATTAAAGCACCTGCAAGCAGGCTTAGGGGCCAGGGGTTCAGACCCCACCCCCAAGGGCATGCTGAGATAGCAATTGCGAGTGGGTGTGGTGATGTGTTCCTGCAATCCCAGCTCTTGGGAGGCTGTAAACAGGCAGATCACTATGAGTCCAATCTAGAAGTGAGACCCTGAACACCCTTAGACCCTTCCCTAAAATACAAAAAAAACAAAAAAGAGAGAGAAGAAAAGAAAGTGTAAGACCATAGCTTATAAAATAAAATAAAATTCACCTAGCGATAAAAACATGTAATTCTGACAACATATTCAAATTACCCTTTCAAACAACATATTTCCAACTGCAAACATAGCCCTGTTACTAGGTGACCGCACAAACACAAACAAAAAGAGTCTGAGGCATGTGATGTTTGAAATGAATTTCTCAGAGTCACACAACAGGAGAGCAATTGTGCTATCTTCTAATTCTAAATTCAGTGATCTCTGGATATTTGACTTTTCTATGCAAAGCTCAAATTTTATTACAAATAAAACCCAATAGGGTCAGCCAAATAGCTCAGCATATTAAAGTGCCCTCAAGCAGGTACAGGGGCCAGGGGTTTCATCCTTGGACCTGCCATGCCCATCCCACCACTTGGGCACGCTGAGATGGCAGTTGAAAGACTGGGTGTAATACCAGCTTGGGAGGCTGCAAACAGGCAGATCACTACGAGTCTGATCTAATAGTGAGACCCACTCTGTAGACTCTTCCCTAAAATGCAACAACCCACAAGCACACACACACACATATACACACAAACCATCCACTATTTCATTATTTCACCTCTCTTTTTTATTTTTTATTTCTGAATTTTATTGAGAAACAAATAGTAATAGACAGTTTCAAAACCAATTAGTAGAACGGTTTCAGTAATTAATACATTGTATATTGTTGTCTTCATAGTGGTTATTCATAGTACAAGATGCAGACATGATATCCTGTCCAAACATTATTAGTACAAATCTTTCTTTTCATTGAATTAAGAGAAAGTAGCTGTATATCTATCCTATTTTGTACATACTGATACAAAATGGTCCTTCAATTGTATCTCCTTTTCTGTTTAGTGTTGTCAGAGATGGGTATTCCACTGTCATTTAAATATTATAAGAATTCAGCAAAATAATCCAATATAGTCCAGTAGTCCATAATTGTAGTGGGTTTTCCATAGGACTGGAAATGTCAGAAGTTGTTGATTTGAGCCCTTTACAGCTCATCATATTAATATGACTTTACTTTTTATACCTCATTATTATACTTTTCTGATGGATGGTTAAGACCAAGATAAAGTATGACCTATGTAACAAGAAATGTAACTTTTGTATATGCCAAGGTCAGTCAAATCCTCTCAGGATTTTCCTGAAGCCCTGTACTGCAGTTTGTAGATCCGCTGTCGTTGTCAGCCATGTGGATGAGTCACAGCCTTGACCAATTTGCTCTCTAAAAGCCCGAGAGAATGTTTTCTCTCCATGTGACTCTCCTTAGGCACACTCAGTTCTAAAGGTGAAATAATTGCATATCTTAATATAATTTGGCCAAATTCACATGTCTGGCAATAACTCAAATTGAAGTGTTTACACTCACAAACATATACGCATTTTAAATATCCCTGAATACATTTGAAAGTGTGCTTGATTAGGAGCAAAACTTTTGACCTTGGAATTAATTCATTTCTCCAGGCCAGTAGAAGGCTAAGACCCATGATTTTGACCTCATGAGCAGTACTCTAAATGACATAATCAATTGAATTTTGTACTGGTCACAACTATTTTGAAGCCAATGTCAGTTTATTTTGAGTGAAATCAGTCATTGAGGCTGCTTGTCAGTGGACAAATGATTTTTCATTTAAATTGTGATGCTTTTGAAACTAAAGTTTTGCTGTTGATAATAATCCTTGGAGAAGAGATTTACATGGGGCTTTCCTGAGCAAATACCAATGCATGGTTAAATTTCAAGACTTTACAGTTGAAGACATTCATTTCTTTAAGAAAAATATATAGTCATTCAAGGCAAAAGAATATGAAATTTCTTTCTCATAATAGAAGCAGATATCCTATGGCAATTTACATCAAATCAGCTTTGTTTACAAAAAGAGCAGGATTCATATCTTAATCATCTGTATTTCTATTCATCATTAATCCCCTGAGGAGCAGAAAGTACTTGAAATGTGTTTTAATAATAAATATTTTCATGTAGCTTCAGTCTCCTCGCTGCCCATTTATCTGGCCTGTTGAATTGTAATGAGTGCCTTATTGATCTATGAAGAGATTCCTCTAGCCTGTCTCTAGTTCTGTGCCTGCCAATTTCTCCATTCCAGGTAGCCTGCAGAGCAAAGCCCTGATTTTTAAATGCTAGCTTTAGACTGTGTGGCAGTGGGAGGTCAAAGGAATCTATCAAGTAAAGCACAGTTGCAGGATGTTTAAGAAAGATAGAAAGGCTTCCCTTGATTTTGATGCTAATCTCATATTAAACCCTACAGTGTTTCTTAAAAAATAATGGTGTGGAAATGACTTAAAGGATTTTTTTATCCTCCCTAGGATCTTCTCTTCTTTGTAAATGTATTTATTACTACTCCATGTTTAGGATTATTAAACTGTTTTAAAGTATCAAGCTGAAAAGGCTGTTCTGTTAATTAACTGAAAACTTTAACAGCAGGCAACTTTTATTCCAGTGTTTACATCAGCCCACGGTGAAATAGTGGAGCCAGCAAGACATCCCTTTGTGCCCTCTATCAGTCTGTCTGCCCCATTGTGTGCCTTCTGGTGTGCTGTACTGTACCTATTGCTCCATGTTTGTGGTTGGTTTCTAACGTCGGTGATTATTTTGTTCATTCCCCCCTACAAAAACCTAAGGTCTCCTTTTCCTAAAGGTGTATATTTCTCATAGGCACAATTCTCACTCCTATGAAGTTTTAAGCTCCAGAAAAATGAACATGTAGCAGTGAAGATTTAGATATGATAACAGACGACATCAGTAATTAGTAGAAAACTCCTAGAGAAACTTTTATAGAATACTTGTTCATGAAGTAGGTTTGTGTAACTGATGGCCACAGATGATTTGAAGATCAAAGGAGAAATCATAGAAGGGACCGAGATTGCTTTGTATTAAAGAACAAATGTTCACACATGCTTATATGTCACCATATTCATCTACATCAAATATAAGATATAGAGACAGAGATAGGCCAGAGATAAGCCATGAAACTTGGTCACTGAAGAGCAGAAAGTAAATTTTTACTTGCTTTCTATCTTTGTCTCTGGTCTGATTAGTATAACTCATGAACTCAGTTTGTTCTTTTCTTTAGTGATTTTTGTGGAAGAAAAGAAGAAAGAAAAAATAGAAAAGGAGGAAAGGTGAAATGGAGGGATACAAAGAGATCTATTATTTGAACTAAAACCTATGCTTTTCATCATAAAAGTCCTTTCCTCTTTGTTGACTATACTAAATTTCATTCTTCTTCCGGGGCTTCTTCTTTACCACACAGTTATTCCTGATAGAAGAAATTAGGGTCCTAAATGATCACTAAGAGAAGCCATTATGCCAAACAGAAAAGTACGTTTTCATTCAGACCTTTTCAGGACAATGGCCTAAGAAGCTACTTTATTCTTATGTTTTATGTTTTATTTTATGTTTTATATAATTTTATAGAGAAACAAATAGCAATGAGACAGTTTCAAAACTGATTAGTAGACACTGCCAGGGCATGCCAGATCCTGAAGCAACCCAGAGCACAGGCCCAGCATGCAACCCTTCAGCAGAACTCCCTGAAAAGAGGCTAAAGGCAAGACCCACCCAGCTGATTCAGGAGCAGAACATCTTGCCAGAGTGATACAAAAGGTTCACCTGCAAGGCTGCAGCAGGAAGAAGTGGAGCACAGCAGCCATACCCAAGCCACACACACCTGGAGGAGTCTGAACTTCATAGATCCGGACCTGGTGCCAAGGTAATAACTATCTAAGCTCTATACCAAAGGTCCAAAGTCAGTGGTATACAAAATGACAAAGAGAAGGAGCAAAAAGCAGTCTCAGGCCCCAAGTCCACCCAGTACAAATGCAGAAGACACTAGAATAGAAAAAATTTGAAATCACTCACCTGAAATCTCTGAAATAATAACGTTGTAAGTAAAGAAATAACTGCAGAAAGGTATAGAAGAAATCAGATCAGAAATAATTTCTGAAATAATAAAAGTAGTGATAACTATAATTAAAGAAGCACTAAGTGCTTCTAAAGAATACACTGATATAAAACAGAGCAGAATATAAAAATGATGGAACCCATGAATGACCAGTATAGAAAAGACATAGAATGTATGAAAGATTCAAAATGATATACAGGAAATTAAATCTCAATTACAAGCTGGCAAATCCATTTGCGTGGAAGTGAAAATAGACTCTCTGACCTTAAAGACACCATTGCAGCTAGTGAAAAACTAAGCAAAGATCTCTTAAAAACAACTATGATGCGGGAAAAAAATAATTCAACACCTGCAAGATGATGCAAAGATAAACAATGTGAGACTAGTAGACACCAAAAAAAAGGAAGGAGTCAATACGAATGATACAAAAAGAATATGGGCAGAAGTAACAGAAGAAAACTTCCCAAATATGGGGCAAAAATCTGACATTCAGTAACTGAAGCATATAGAACTCCAAATAACATCAATCCAATTAAAACCACACATAATAATCAAGATCCCAGAAATTCACCATAGGACCAGTATACTAAAAGCCCCTAAAGAAAAGAAGCAGATCACATTTAAAGGAAAACCCATCAGAACAACTGCAGATTTCTCTTCACAAACCATTAAGGCAAGAAGAGATGGAGCAAAGTACTTCAAGTCTTGCAAGAAAACAAATTCTAGCCCAGACTGATATACCCTGCAAAACTCTCTTTCAAGTATAATGGAGAAGTAAAATTCTTCCATGACAAAGAACAACTAAGGAATTTCATGATGACAAAGTCAAGCCTATACAGACTACTAAATGATGTTCTAGAGAGGGAGCAAAATGATCCCCATGAATGAGAATGGAAAGAACCCACCAAATAGGGCAAACAATTAAACACAGGAGAATAAGAGGTACACAGCAGTAGTCTTTCAGTTATTCTTTTGTGAACAGCAGCAAAATATTTCTATCCGCACACTCCACAAATGGGATTCTCTTGCACCCTATGGGTCATAATTCCATATAGGTCTACAGGGTGGTTTTCAAGGAAATAGCTGCAGCTCAGTCCCACGAATGACACTTGACCACCAGCAAGTGTCATGGTCATTATCCTTGCCCACAACACACTAGAACTTTGTGTGATATCCTATCCCCAAACTATCAGAAGTGATGGTCATTTATTTGTTATTCCAATATTTATCTTATTCTTAGTACTTCTTTACTATCATGAAAACTTTTTTAGATTGATTGTTTTGAAACATTTAATATTAAATTAATTAGTATTTAATTTTCTGAATAATGCTTAATTTCAATTTTTTAAAATATTTATATCTTTGAATTACAATTTATCTGATAGATATCAAATGATATCTTCTCCTAGTATTAGAAACTTTAAAAATTGTATTTCCATTTTCGGTTGACTTTATATTACTTCTTCCCTGTCCTTTATACACACATACAGACACATATATATGAAAAAAATGTGTATATCCTGACTTAAGATTGGCACTGTTTCATAGAAATCTTCGTTACTCAGCAATAAAAAATGATAATCTTGTAGCATTTATATTGAAGTGGATGCCACTTGAACATATACTCATAAGTGAAATAAACCAGACACACATGTGCAAATATCATGTAGTCTACCTAGTATAAGAAATCAAAAGAAGAAATACAAATAGAAATTCATAACAATAACTAAAAAGAATTTAGTCAGATAGTTAGGGTAAACTGAACTGCATATGTTGCAGGGTACTAATCATCTTCTCTTCTGGATGGTTAACAACCTAAGTTCACAGATCAAAAATTGGAGAAATGGAAGGGCTACAAGGTCAGCCAACATTTGGCCCTAGCCTTTCAAGGTCAGTGAAGACTCAGGGCCTAGGAGAACCTGTAATGTAACACTATGAAACTCAGTTGTACCCCAGATTTTCTGATCAAGGAGATTATGGAGCCACAGAGGAAAGAGTTAGAGGATCAATAGTGTGCCTGGGGAGAGTCACAGGGAGAGAAAACTGTCTTTCAGGTTCTCACAGAGAGCAAACTGGTCAAGCATTGGCCCTGACTCATCCACATGGCTGACACTGACAAAGAATCTACAGAGTAGAGGTACAGGGTTACAGTATAAACTCTGAGGGGACTTGACTGACCCCATCAGATTCAAAAGCTACATTTTTTGTTGTATAGGTCTTGCTTTGTCTCGGTCTTACCCATCCAGCAGAAAAGTATAAGAGTGAGGTGTATAACGTGGGGCCATAATAACAAGTTGAGCTGTAAATGGCTATAATCAACAACTTCTTCAGATAACTCACTATTATTGTGTACTGCTGGACTGTTTGATTGTGTTGCCGGGTTCAGGCACCTGTAATTTTTTAATGACAATGGAGTGCCCATCTTTGACAGGTCTAGACAAAAAAAGGGGGATACAAAGGAAGAACCATAATGTGTTTGTATAAACAGTACAGTTAGGATAAATATGCAGTACTTCTGCATAATTCTATGAGAAGCAAAATTTGCACTAATAGTGGTTGGACAGGATATTCTGTCAGCTTCTTGTACTATGGACAACCACTAGGAAGATAGCAATGTGGAAAGTATTAATTATTGAAAGTGTACTACAATTCAGCTTAAAAAAATAAGTATACAGCTACATTCTCTTAATTCATTGATTAGAGATATCTGCTCTAATAGTGTTTTTAAGTAGAATATCATATAAGCATCTTGTATGACAAAAAATCACTATGAAAACAATATGCAATGTATTAATCATTGAGTCTGTCCTGGTAATTTGATTTGAAACTGTTTCATTGCTATTTATTCTCCAATAAAATAAGATAAAATTTTAAAAAAGAACCTTTTAAATAAGGGTCCATCTAATATATTTTATATAGTCCTGCATAACTATTACTTTGAGATCTCTTTATTACTCATCCAGGAACATACTGTAACTTCTCTTGCCTTTTGAATTGTGCTCTTTGTGATTTCCTATATACTATGTCTGGAGGTATTAAAATATTTCAAGTTTGTATAACTAGAAAATATTTCACTTTTAGTTTTCAAAAATATGTTTGCTAAGTATAAAATTCAAAGAGGATAGATCTTTTTTTTTTTTCTTTCAATCCTTTAATTCATCTAGTTTCTTATACACTTGGTCTTTTTTTTTCTTTCTTATGTGGAATAAGATGCTATTTAATTTTGTTCTTCCATAGATAATATTTTTTATGTATATGCTTGAATCTTTTTTCTTTATAATAAGTTTTGGACAATTTCATTTTTGTGTATCTTGGTATGATTTTATTTAAAGGTTCATTTTTCTTGGGAAGGGTGTATTATAAGTTGAACTGAATGCAGAAATTTTAAAGTTTTAAATATTTACTGCCTACTCTTTTCTACTTTAGGAATTCTAATTATATAAATATAAAAAAGAAAGAAGCAGTAAATGCTTACAATTTTTGTTTTTGCTCTGATTTTTTCCTCTCTTGAATTTCTTATAATTCCTTAGTTATTGTTTTTTTTTTTAATGAAACTTACACGTTTATGTCTGATAATCTGAAAAACTAACTTGCACATTGTATCATATAATACAGCAACCATTGTTGGATTAGTGAAATCTTGCATCATGTATAATGCTGTTTTCTTTTATCATTATTTTGTGTTCTTTAAAAATGATAAAAGGTACAAACAGAAAACAAGACCAATTAGTAGGACAGTTTCAATAATTAATATATTGCATATTGTCTTAGTTGTTATTCATTGTAAAAGATGCATACATGATATCCTCTTGTCCACAGACAGTATTAGAACAAATTTTT
This sequence comes from Ctenomys sociabilis, assembly GCA_004027165.1. Taxonomy (NCBI): domain Eukaryota; kingdom Metazoa; phylum Chordata; class Mammalia; order Rodentia; family Ctenomyidae; genus Ctenomys; species Ctenomys sociabilis. Next base: position 3,364 of record PVKA01019545.1, on the reverse strand, counting down.
CTATTCATTGAATTAAGAGAATGGAGCTGTATATCTATTCTAACTATTTTGAATATACAGATACAAAATGGTTCTTCATTTGTAGCTCAAATGTTTAGTTTTCTTTTTTTTTTAGTTTTGTCAGAGAATGGTATTCCATTGCCATTTAAATATACTTGTGTGAATTCAGCAAAATATTACAATATGGTTCAGTCATCCATAGTAGTAGTGAGTTTTTCATAAGACTGGCAATGTCAGAAGTTGTTGACTTGAGCCTTTTACAGCTGAGCCTATTAATATGGCTTTACTTTTTATACCTCATTTTTATACTTTCTGCTGGATGGTTATGACCAAGATAAAGTAAGAACTATATAACAAGAAATGTAATTTTTGTATCTGATAAGGTCAGTCAAGTCCCCTCAGGATTTATCCTGAAACCCTGTACCACAGTTTGTAGATCATTTATCAGTGCCAACCATGTGGATGAGTCACAGTCATTGTTTAACCAATTTACTCTTTGTGAAAGCCTGAGAGAGTGTTTTCTCTCTATGTGACTCTCATTAAGCACACTGTACATCATCAATCACTTTCCTCTGTGGCCCCATAATATCCTTAATCAGAAAATTTGAGACACAACTGAGTTCCATGATATTACAGTACAGGTTTCCCTATGTGCTGAGTCTTTTCTGACCTTGCAGTTTAGGGCCTAAATGTTGGATGTCTTTGTAACCCTTCTTTTTCTCTATTTTTTGATCTACAAACTTAAGTTGTTATGCCTCCAGAAGAAAAGCTTATTGTTATTATCCTACAACACAGGGATTTGAGCTTAACCTCAATATCTGTCTGACTATTAAACATCTTAGGCATAACATGGAACAGGTGTTTTCTATCATGTATTCATATGTTAAACTTTAATTCCATACAGAATATGAAGAAAAAAATTAAAGAAATAAAAAATATTAAAAAATAGGAAGAGGTAATTACATATTTTTGCACATAAGTTTAGAAATCTAACCATATATAGCATTGTAGCAGGACAGTCCTGTGACTTTTTTTTCTTGTCTCTCATTTTCATTTACTGCCCCTCTTTTTTAAAGAAACATTTACTTAAGAGACAGTATGGCAGTAACTGGTATGTCATGAGAAGCAGTATGTATTTAGAAGACCAGAATGACAGGCATTCTAAGCATGACCCTACTATTACACATTGCTATTTCAGTGCAGTTGCTTAGTTCACAGGTATTAGCATATATAGTCATGGTGAGAATCCTTCCAATTAACTGCTAGTTTCAAAAACCTTCTGAAGATTCCCAGGGTCATTGCCTTACCCGTCTTACACATGTAAGTATGGCTTGGTTTTATTTTTCTTGTTTATTTGATTTTACTAATACATATTTGTAGTTCATGCTACTTGAAATCATCTAGACCAGTAATCACATGTGCATATTACAATTTGTTATTTCTTATCCCCTTTTCCTTACCTGTTTCCATCCTCTTCTGATTCCCCAATCACCTTTTCCACATGTGTTGATACTATTTGTCTCAGTGCATGTTGTGATGCATGATAAGGACAGTGATTAGGGTTAGTAGGTTCCTTTTGGTGATGTATCCTTATTTTCTCTCATTGCCCCCCCTTCTCTCTGTAACACAAACATCAATGAGTGGCATACCTGTGCCCCTGTTTCCCAATGAAGGAGGGCATTTCAATTTGCATCGCTGCTCACACGCTTGCCACATTCATTTTATTTGATTTTATAGCCACTCTGTTTAATATCCCTGGTGGATATTTTTTAAAAAAACAAATATCTCATTTTATAATAACTTTCGTGTGTGTGTGTCTGTGTGTGTGTGTGTGTGTCTGTGTGTGTGTATTTAGAACAGTGTCTACAGGGTCTCACTATGTAGATAAGACTCATAGTGATCTGTCTGTGTTCAACCTCCCAAGATCTGGGATTACAGGTGTGCGCATAGTCTCAATCACCTTCTCAGTGTGCCCTGGGATCAGGGCTGGCACAGTATGTCAGGGATTGAACACTGGCCCCTGCGTCTGCCTCAGCAGGTGCTTTAATCTGCTGAGCTATTTGGCCAACCCTACTTCCTTTTTTTGTCAACTTCGGATTACAGAAAAATTTTAAAATTATGCAGAGTCCAAGAGTAGGCGAAACTTGAGGAAAATTGGAACTAAATTGCCAGAACATGTGTGAGGTGAATAACTTGGATATTGTGATGTAGCATTAGGCTAAAAATGGTTACTTGACACCGGCACTGTGTTATAACAGCAGGTGATCCGATAATCAAGAATGTAATTCAGTGACTAATGGACAGCTTGGATATATTAGAGAAAGGACTGATTCACACTCTGGGTGGAATGGAGCGAGACAGTATGAGATTTCATCACACTCCTGAGGACAGTGCATAGCTTAAAGCTGAGTAATGGCTTATATCTGGAATATTCCACTTAATAGTTTTGAACTGCAGTTGATGGTGAAATATGAAATCTTGGAAAATAAAACTGTGAATAAGGACAAATATATATGATTATAAACTAACTCAATTATTTACCCATTAACTATGAACTCATAACCATCTGTAAATCCACTGAGCCAAACATGACCTTGTCCTGATGTCCCCAACTCTAACTCATCCCAACGCAAGCCATTCTTGACCTTTTCACTTTCTCATCTGTAACTTTCCACTCCAATAGCGAGGAAGCTACTTCCCAAACTCATGCCCACTTTAGCGCCATATCACAGATGCAAGCAATATGTTCTAAGACATATTGTGAACTATCTGAGGTCTATTACTGCTAGATACTAGATTTCATCCTAAAATGTAGTCAAAGTTTTGAATTTGAGACCAGTGCCCTGGAATTTTCTATCCTACATTCATGTCCTGCAAGATTTGTGGTATATCAGGCCAGGGAGATAGCTCAATGGCTATCCTGCTTGCTAAGCACAGGGTTCAGAGTTCAATACCAGGTGCCAAAAATACAAGCAAAACAAAAATCCAAAGGAAATCTTGCTCTGGGGTCGGTGAGATGGTTCAGTGGTTTAAAGCACCAGCTTAGGCAAACTTTGGCAAATGTAGGGACTGCAGTTTGGTCCCTAGTGCCACATGCTGTGCCAGCCATGGTCCCCAGGGTGGGCAGAGCTGGCCAAAAAAAAAAAAAGAAAAGTAAAGATATGTGGATATCATATGTGTGAGTTGGAGGACTTTCTTTGCTAGTATCCATAAATATTGGCGATAAAATTATTTTAAGTCATTTAACAATCATTATATAACAGATGCATATGCTAGTCATCTATATCTATATATATTTTTAATGCCTTATGCTTTTAAAGACTGGAATAGTATATTTATACTGTTTTTCCTTTTTTTTTTTTTT
>PVKA01019544.1:0-41863 GCA_004027165.1 Ctenomys sociabilis | reverse complement strand
TTCTGATATACTACATTGTATTACAAAAATACTATAACAATTGAATGTACAAATTGAAAGTAATGTCTGCTTATATATGCAAATATAATGTGAACAGTATGTGGATTCCTTGGTTAAGATTTGAATTATATATAATAGAGTATGGATATCATGCTTGTTTCACAAATTCAGGACAGATTTTATCTATAAAGAGTAGATGGACTAGGAAAATAAATCACAGGCAGTTTTAAACCTCTTTCAATATATTTATGAGGAAAAAGTTAAGGTAAGACAAGGATTAATATAAGGCAAAGGCCAGCTGCATAGCTCAGTGGCTTAAACTGCCTGCAAGAGGTACAGGGAGCAGGGGTTTCTTCCCTAGGGCTTCATCCAGGCCCCGCCTCCGGGATGCACTGAGTGAATTGAGACTGGGTGTGGTGGAGCAGAGCACAGCTGTAATCCCAGCACTTGGGCGGCTGTAAACAGGAGAATCGCTGTGAGTTGGATCTACTAGTGAAATCCTGAACACCCTGTAGACCCTTCGCTGAAATTTAAAAAACAAAAACAAAATAAACATTGATAATAATGCCATAAATGTAATCAAATTACCAACTACCGTCATGAATGGGCATGGAGACAGATTACAAAGTCCTGAGTATTAGGATTCTGATAATTTTTCCTGTTCTGTATGTTCTGAGGCAGACTGTGCTCAGCACGAACGCTAAAAGGCTTTACTGCCAAGCTCTGGTGAAAGACGCTCTACCCGCTATGCCATCCAGCCCCATGTCGCACCACGTGGCCAACACTTCCGGAAAATTTAATTAAAAAACCTAAAATGTTATTTTGTGGAAATGTGATACTTTTCCAAATTTACAGAAGCGTTCTTCAATATTATAAATAAAATAGAACATGTATAAAAACGAAGATGATTAGAAATAGATGGAGAAGGTGAATGAATACACAAAGAAAAAACTGGAACAGGAAAACAAACTGCTCTTCTGTGAAACTTATTTGCCGAAATTACTCTACAGTCATCTCTAGCTTTTAAAATATACTTTAAATAATGTTACAATACTTGATTTGTAAATGTATGCTTAATTAACACTAAGTAAAATTTTGTAAGTAATGGAATACAAATACTTCTATAAAAGCAGGGTGATTTTTTTCAGTGGAGCAATAATGGATTCATGCTCATACTGAGACATCGAAACTATACAAATGCAAAGCTGTAAATCTCAAAATACAAATATAGGTTTCTGAAACTGAAAACAGAGGAGCAGCAACAGAAAAACGTACTCTGATGAAAGCAAATGTTTATACTTCTTTCCCATCTTCTCCCTGCCTTACACAGACTCATGATAGGTCAAGAAGGTGGGCTTCCACTTAGATTACGGGAGAACCATGATTTTATGACTTCCTTTTCAATTTGTTTATGCATCAAATTGTCTTTCTTAGTTTCTTATTTGGTTCCTGCTCTTTGTCAGAAATGGCTTTTCTCGAATCTGTGCTCTTTGACCTTTATCTTTTGGCATGTTGCCCTGCCACTTCCAGCACAATTTCAGAGCCATGCAAATCAGTATAAACGCATGTGTGATCACAGAGCTGCCTGTGTCAGATTTTTTATGAGTGTATTACCAGTGTGTTGAGTGCTGCCAAATCCATATAGAGTAATTGTATATTTACTCATTGTATCTGTAATCTACATATCTTCTGTTGCTTAGGGAACATATTCAATATTCTTCTTGGATCAGAATTTTCTGAAAAGGAAGCATTAAATGATTGGAAATGTAAAACAGAGTCCCTGGAGAATGAGAATTGAAAAGGGCCCAAAAATGTACTTTATTTATTTTTAATACTAAACCCATATTGGTTGATTTTTAAATAATTTCCCTCAATATGAAAAAAAAAGAACCTCTTTTATAACCTACTATATGAAATGAGGGCTTCAATGCTCTGAATGTATTTCCATCAGACTCCTATTTAGCTCAGCTAATAAAATGTATTTAAAGGGGCCTCAAGTCCCAGGAAGCAGGCAATCTCTACAAAACTTCAGCGGCACTCCTGCTCCTGATGGTGAAGCTGGAACTTGAGGGCCAGTTAGTGTTCATCTCTGTTCTTGGTGTAACACACCTAATGTCCCTTAAAGGACAAGGAGCTGCCTGCTGCCTCTTTGTCAGGTTCTACTTCCGATTACTATACTCACTCGGCCCTCAGACAATTAGCCCAGTTACTGCCACACCAAAGTTCTGTTGATCACTGTCCTTCCTTATGCCCATGTTCTGTTATAAATGCCCTCATTAGAGTTGCAAAGTTCAACAAATCCACCCTTCACCCACCCAGGGGTGATAAATCTATCTTGCAGTTATGAACATTCCTCCTTTACATCTTTTCAGTTCTCTAACACTTGATGCATAATGCTTTTTACTAACTTATTTTTTGTTGAAACAATGATGTCTTTTATTTCCTAGGTTGCTTCTCACCACTGTGATAAAATCTGAGCAGATTAATTTAAAGGAGGAAAAGTTTATTTTTGTCTTACAGTTCTTTCCATAATCAGCTAGCTAATTTGCTTTGAGGCCTATCGCAGGAGAAAAAGTGCTAATGTTCCCATAGCTATGAGGGAACAAGACAGAGACAGAAACAGATAGAGAGACAGAGACCAAATATGAATTGAATGGAATATATCCTGACCTTCCGCCCACAGCTGCCTCCTCCAACTAAGCAGTGCTTTTTCATAGCTCATTCAGTTATGAACTCATCAGTGGATTCAATTATTGATGATTTGGGGGCCAGGGAGATGGCTCAGTAGGATAAGTGCTTGCCTGGCAAGCACAAGGGTCTGAGTTCAATCCCAAATTTTGCCAAAATAAAATAAAGTAAAAATAAATAAATTTTTGATGATTTTTATGCCTTCATAATCAAACTGTCCCTCCAGGTTTCATTACTGAACATTTCTTCTTCAGAGATTAGATTTTCTACACACGTTAATACTGATGAATTCTCCCTATATGAACCATAATATTTCCCTACTGGACTGTACTTTATGTACAATTTCTTATTTGAAACTAATAGCTCCTAATTTTTTTAACAGATCAAAACTTCTTTAGTGAGAACAAATATATAAAGCAAAGTTTTAAACAGGAACAGGTTAGATACTGTTTCAAAGCAGATGTGGCAGTGAAGGGCCAGTGCTCAGGACTGTCTTTGAAATCAGCATTTGAGGAGCCAGGGAGATGGATGAGTGCAACAAGTGCCTCCCTGGCAAGTGCAAGGGTTTGAGTTCAATCCCTCGTTCTAGAAAAAAAAAAATCAGCATTTGACATTCAAGTGCATTGTGCAATGGACCTGCTCATTCTGGTTTGGAGACACCAGTCACACTGGTCACACTAGATGATTCAAGTGCTTTTAAAATGCATATGTTAGCTCCTTCTTACTTGGAGGTAAGTGGAAACTGGGAAAAAAAAATAGGACTGGAATTGCATGCATCTCCAGTCCCCTGAATACTCATTATCAACTATAATACACCAAACTAGAGGATTGATTTGTGATTGTTTTAGCAAGGAAAGTTGTGTCCTGCAGGTACTCTACTTGTTTTTATTTCAAAATATTTCATTGTTGTAGAAAAATTGATTATTTTCATTATAATCTGCTTGAAAAAAGATAGATTAGAATTCATTAAGTTAGGATAGTAAGCTATATTTAGGTAAGGAGGACATCTATCTCAATAAAAAAATCCCTTAAGAAAGGCAATGTTTAAAACATTCATTCATTCAAAAATAAATATTGAGAGGCTGGGGACATGGCTCAGTAGAATAAATGTTTTCCTCGCAAGCATATCAGCCTGAGTTCAATTTCCAATTATGCAAAATAATAATAATAATAATAATAATAATAATATTGACTATATGACAAATATTATTCTTTTTTTCTTTTTGGTAGAACCAGGGACTGAACTCAGGCCCTTGCCCTTGCTAGGCAAACACTTGTTCTACTGAACCATCTCCCTGGCCCCAGTATTATTCTTTAAGGAATAATGAGGTTAAAATAATCAGGTTACAATGAGGTTTAAAAATTATGAAATACACACAATGGCATTTTTACCTAAAAAACAAAACACATACAGGAAAACTTCAAAAGGCTTTTGAAGAATAGTTTATAACATTAACTCTTGGGGACATCAAGGATCATTGTATGGTGATATCAAGGACATAAATAATTCAACATCAGATTTGAGGTTTCACTGACTGCAATGATTGCCTGAGAGTAGATTGTATATCAAATTTAGCCTAAGGACTTGTAAGTTTTTCTTCAAGAATCTTAGAAGTAACTGTGTAAGAAGCAAGAATATGTAGCTCAGAACTAAATATAATATACATGAATTGAACTTTAGCAGCCCTTAAGTTTTTCTCAGTAGAAATCTCTTTATCTTGGTCTCCCTTCAAGTATAGTTTAAAGCATTCCAGGCATGCTTGTTCAGCTGGCATCTCCAAACATTTCCAAACTCTTCCAGTTCCAAAATCTCCCGTAGCATGGTGGCAGGCACAGTCACAGCAATGACCCCATTTCCAATAATACACACCGTCTTAGTTCCTTTTTCTCAGTATTAAGACAAAATATCCAGCACTCAAGGTTAGAGAATCTAACCTGCCTTTGTAAAACGTGAAAGATTTATACGACCTGAAGAGAAACCTTTGTATTTTACCAGGATTACCAGTCCTTTGTGCAGTACCACCCACAACCAGGGTGGGACACTCTTACTCGCAGTACCATACACACTCCAGTCACCTCCTGAAACTCTACTCATGACCACCTGAGGCTTTGTAGGATATCCAGAAATATGCCACAACCAAGTGGGATATTCCTTTTACTAAGTAAAAGGAATTTGAGATTTTTCTGTACTGCTTATTTTACACATATAATTTTTTCCATAGTAAAAAGTTAAATGTATATTTTTTACATATAATGTATATGTAAGTAAAAAGGCATATGAGCAACACCTCCGGGTTTGATTTGCCAAGAAGTTGTTCAATACTACTGATTTGAAGTAGTTAGGAACATCAGCTTTTACTCTCTGTAACTTTAATAATCTTTGACAATTACAAAGAAGTTGAATTATTACTTAATTGAAGACATGAACTTTCAAGTATTGCAAAAATTTCATATCCAGAAGTCATTTAAAGCTTATAAATTCATTTTCTCTTATTCTTTCTTTGTAGAAACCCTCTGTTTAAAGATGAATATTTAGTCTTCTTTAGCAGAAAAAAATCTTCAATGAACAATGGTCACACCATGGATTCAGCCAAACAGATCAAAACGATATGACCAAAGGTGATTATATATCACATATTAATGAAGCATTATATTGGGAATGAAAGACCAACCAATTAAATATTAACACTATTAGTTCAGTAAAACAAAACACACACTTTTCTTTCATACATATTTAAACGCTTTGAAGTGGAAGAACTATTTAAACAATAGCCTCTCTTCTGGCCTATAATCAGCATGTGTAACCCTCCAAAGAACTGGTTGACTACAGAACTTCATTCCTTGTAAGATCAAAACTAAGAGATAAGACATTTAGATGTACAATAATAGTGATATATTTTTTTTCTTTCCTAGAGAGAAGATAATATATTCTGTAGGAACACTAAAAATAAGTAAATAAAAATATGCTATTTATTTAGTTACTAGCATACTTGAATTTGAGTGTCATATAAATTTACTTGCTCTTATTGGTCAACAAATGAGTTCCAACACCCTGACCACCTTCAGTATCTACTTTGCATAAGAAAGCTTTCTTACTTTATAAAATATGTAGAAAAATGACAAAAGTGTAAATGTAACATAAAAACCCTTTCAAACATTGTAAGAACTAATCATGCTGCTGCACCGATTAAATCTCTGGAGCTCCAACCTGATCAGCCAAACTGAGACAAGTGGAATTATATGGTTACTAATTGGAATGGTTACTGCAGGTGTTATAATAGGGTACTGTCCACTCTAACAAGTCAACTTCAATAGAATTTCTTTCCCACTCACCTTGTAGTCTCATGTTCGTTAGGCCACCTTTCCTGAGAAGATATCTCAAGGACTTAGATTCTTTCCAAATTATGTATCCATCACCTACATAGTTCTTCAAAAGTACCTTCTTAAACATAAGCATAGTCTCACTTAATGATGTCAGCTATGAAATGATGTATCTATATATAATACTTGCAATACTAAAAATGGAAGCAGAAGTTCCATTAATAGATATGCACATTCTTTTCTAAGAGACTTTCTTCTTCATAAATCTAGTTGGTTTTGTGCTGAAGATATGCACATGTGTGAATATTTTTATGGTCATGTTGAATTGGGGAGAGCTGTGAATGGATATAGTATTTATCAAGGAATCACAAACCACTTAAAGGTCCTGTGAGTCATTTTATTCGAGAGAAATTATCTGAAAAACTTGGTGTGAGTTGATTTCTGCTTTGCTAAGATGTAGATATGATTGTTTCTCGATTTTTCTCCTAGCTAAGCACATTGTAAAACCCTGCCCACTATAATAAATAGACTTTAGAAGACTGAAAGATGCAAAAGGAAAGCAAATTTAGGAACTTTCAGTTCTCAAAATCAATATGATAGCCAGTGTTAACCAGAAAAATAAAGTAAACCATAAAATTAAAAATAATAATAAATGTTATGGTTTCAAAGAATAAATCAACGGTGGGAAGGTAAAGTCACACAGCAGTGTGAAAATACTTGAAAAATAACCTTAGACTGGCATCTAGAACATTTAAGGAAATTAGAAAGCCCAGCAGTTAAAACAATAGCCAGCGAGCTAGGAAACAGGAAAAAGACATGAAGAGCCATTTCAATAAAGAGTCCGTATAAATGATCAAAGAAAGCACAGAAAAGATGCTCAGTGTTAATAGTAATTAACAAAATAAAAATTTAAATCAGAATCAGCTTTCACTACATAACTACAATAATAGCTAAATTAAAAAGTGAGTACGAGCATCAAATTGTCAGCATCGTATTTCTACTTTGATTGTATAAGTATAAATCTATGCAGCCATGCCGGAAAACAGTGTCAGCTGAAGAGCTATTCTTGCCCTTTCAACTAGATAAACCCCTTCCATTTGATCCAGCACTTCATTTCTTTTACATGTATTCCATATTGTTACAATTTTTTTTTCACACAAAAATCTGTCAGCAACATGTGTGGCAGTTTTAATTACAATGATTAAAAGTTACTTCCATAACCTGGAAGTAACACAAATGTCCTTCAGCGAGTTGACAATCAACGGTGCATTCTCATAATGAAACAGTACTGAGTAGTAAAAAATGCTCTGAGCCTATAGTTTACCTTAGAAATAAACAGGTATACAAGTGCCTGGGTAAGGCTGGTGAGATAGCTCTGGGGCAAAAGGACCTGCCTAGTAAGCTCAAGGTTGTGAGCTCGATTCTCAGTACAAAAAAAAAAAAAAAAAAATCTAAAACAAGTGCCTGGGTTAAAGCCTTAGCCAGGTGAAATAATCAATCAATCAGAAAAACACACCATGAACATATATATTTTAGGTAGATCTTCAGAAAATTATAGTTAAATGAAAAGAAAAATCTTAAAGTGTTTAAATGCAAAAATTCTGTGCTAGCTGTATTGACATCTTCAATGAGAAATGCCTAACAGATTGGCTTAGCACATTCTGGGTGTGTCTGGGAGACTGACCTACTAAAGATGCAAAACCTATCCCTGGTTCTTCCAGAAAATAGGCCTGTGACGCTGGTGGAAAAAAGGGGTAAGAAGAAAGTTTTGCTTCTGAATCTCCGGGGGAAATCCAATCTGTGCCAGTACCTTTCAACAGATGTGTCCAGGATTGTCTTCAGGATTCCAACACAGACCCCTCAGCCTTCCAGGGAAGACCCTTCCCTGATACAGACTCAGAGAGGACTCTACTGTGAGCTCTAACATTTCAATTTTGGAATCAGACCTTTGGTGGTCCAGTGTTCTTTGGTGCAATGACGTGACAACGTAGCCACCTTGAAATTACTATTTATGTCAGTTATGTGTTTGATGACAACAGTTATCCAGTTTTATAAAAAATGCAACTTAATTGTTTTAACCTAGTAAATATATATAGGAAGTTTATTCAGTTGGCTGTTAGTGTCAGGAATGCAGACTATCTTTCCTCTAAAGTTCTTCACTTTCTTTTTATTATGAAAAAGAAAAATATAAAGCATTTCTATGTATTATAAAAATGTCCAGAACCAATGAGGAAGGTGTATGTAAAGGGTTTGTGGGAAAGCATCCAGGCATCCCCGCTTTTCTCTACTAGATAAGAACTGTGCAGAAGTTGTACCTGCACAGTAAAATTTTCCCTAAATGTCAGTGACACATCTCTCCATGAAAACATACCCAAGACAATCTGTGACATGCATGAGTTCATTCTCTAGTGATAATTGTCTGATATCTAAACAAACATTCTAACTCTCACATAAAGAATGAATTACAAATCCATAACAAGGGCAGCTACAGCATAACGATGATAAGTAAAGAACAAATTATGAAAAAAAAATCTAAAAAAAACCAAATGATGAGTCTTGCAAAAGTGGAGAGTACTATAATGAACAGAAATTATCAGGGGCAAAAATGCGTTAGTTTTATTAGAGTAGGTGATAGTTTTTGTTTGTTTGTTTGTTTTTGTGGCCAGCTCAGCCTACCCTGGGTACTGGGCTGGTATAGCAGATGGTGCCAGGGATTGAACTTGCAATACCTGCTCTTGTATAGGCTTGCCTAAGCAGGCACTTCAGACTACTGAGCTATCTCACCTGCCAGGTGGCAGTTCTAGTCAAGTATCACTGTTTAGTATGTATTCAAAATGTGCATGTCGTAAAATGTGATACATTACACTCTGGAAGCATAGTTCTCCTTCCTACTACTGTAAGCATGAAATGATGTGTCTGCAGCATCTCACGACTGCCTCACTATTAATCACAGAATCCTTGGGAATTAAGAAGAAGACAGGCCTCTCCTTTGAGACAGTCAGATGAGTGAACTCATCCTTGGTCTGACCCTTCTTCTCTCTACTCACAGGACAGACTTACACACTGAGGGAGAACCAGGAACTGCAGGACAGGGAGGGAGAGCTTCCAGCTTTCCACCTGGCAAATCAGAGCCGGCAACTTGGAAGACAGTCTAGCAAAAGGAATACGTGATGGAGTTTACACTGCCTCAAGTGGGAAAAAAGGAGCACTGAACCATAACTGCTTCCTCAAAGGAAAGACAAGATTTATCCATTTTTTAATATATACACTAGTTTAGGCTCAGGGAGACAGCTCAGTAGAATAAGTGACTGCCTGGCAAGCTTGAGGTCCTGAGTTTGTTCCCTGGTACCACAAAATAAATAAATAAAATAATATATAGACTAGTTTAACATGATGTTGAAAGTAACTATAAGTGTACTACATGCATTTTTCTCCATTGTTTTAAATGAGGGGAAAGAAAAGAAAACTTAAAAACCTTCTCAAACCCAGCCTCAAAGACCATATAGGGGTCAGATAAATAGCTCAGCAGATTAAAGCTCCCTGCAAGCAGGCCCAGGGGCCTAGTGTTTGATCCCTGGGCCTGTGGTGTCAGCCCTCCACTAGAGCATGCTGAAATGGCAATTGAGCCTGGACAGGGTGGTGCACACCTGTAATCCCAGCTCTTGGAAGTCTGTAAACAGGAGGATCACTATGAGTCCAATCTAGTTGTGAGACTCTGAACACCCTGTAGACTCTTCCCTAAAATACAAAATAAAATAAAAATAAAGACAATGTAGCAGGAGAGTAGTTTCAGTTACTCGGAAAAAAGATCAAGTATTTATTAAATTTGTTTACATAATTTTTCATAATTGTAATTCATGAGAGTAATTCTATTATTATATCCCATTTTGAAAAGTATCTTCATTGTTCTCCAGTGAATAATCTGTTTGTAATTTCCTCATTTGTCATTGAAAACAATTTCAAGTAGACCTTTTTAATACGTACCAAAATAACCCTTAAAATACAAGAAAAGAAAGGCAGAGTTGAAGGCAGTGGGGCTAAGCTGGGGGATGGGGTGCACCCTCTACGGTTTCAGTGTAAACGTTTTCTAACTGTCCTTGAAGAAACAGCAGAGAGTTTTGTTTGTTGCATTAAAGTCTTCAAAATGTTTCTTCTAGAGATGAAGTATTCAGGCAGAGGCAGTTTTCAAAATGAAGATCCAGGATGTTAGATTTATGAGCACAGCAATGATCATGATTATCTTTTGCAATAATGGCAGCTGACTCATGAAATCGTAGTGTTACAGGAAATACTAAATGATTCCCTCTACGCTCCATAAAATATTAGCAGGAAGAGACCAGTTGTGAAAGAACAGAGATGACATATCATCCCCTGTGCTGTGCTCATTCTTTTTCTTATCTAATGGTACCAGCCTAGGCATTTCCTGTGTCCTTAAGGCTGGATGTAGGATGGTGTGATATTAGCATTCAGCTTGACCACCCATGTGTGTAAATCTCAGGCGAGATAAGCACTGGCTAATGCAGCTTCTACCTTCTGTTGCTTATTCTGAATTTATATCACTAAGTTCAAATACAACCTTTAACAGTCACTAATACTATATCAGAAGGGTCTGAAATGTTTTATTCTTCCATTTCTGATTGCTCAGCCACTGACATTCTATGGCGAAGGTGACACATTAGATGTTTAAGTAGAGCATAAAAAGGGAGACATGTTATCAGAACAGTCACAGTGATCATAACAAATAAAACATACTGCAAAAAATAGATAAAGTGTTGAGTCTAATAGAAACTCAGATCCTAATTCCCCAACGACCTTCTCAGCTGAAAAGGATTACCTTTGGGAGTAAATACGGTAAGGCGACACGTACTTATAGAAAGCATTGTCATCCAAAGGTATCAGAAATTGTATTTGCTTCTTTGTTAAGTAATGTAGTTGACGAAAGCCTTCAGGCTTATGAATATATCAACAACAAAAACTAGATAATATTATATGTACATGTTTAATTACCTTTTTCTATTCTTCTTAGACTTTGTTTTCTAAACCAGATAAAATAAAATGCTGCAAATAGCTTCTAAGCTTTTCTGAACCTTTTTCCCTGAAGTTGAAATAAATGTAAAATGTAGCAGACTTGGGATCTTTAATTTTATCAGAAACATTAAAAAGTGTAAGTCTATAAAATAAGTAGTTTTAAAATGCACAGCATTGCAGTATAGCAACTGCAGTAGTGTATGAATGCATAGTATTATTGAAACTTGCTAAAACAGTGGTACTTATGCTGTCTTCCATTGCTCATTACAACAAATTTTAAAAAGGAAGGAAAACATGATAATATGATAGGTAGGTAGTTATTGTGATCGAAAGGATTAGTTTTTAATGATTTGTATATCATAACATCACATATATTGTGTGCAAAAGTAATGCCACTAATTTTATTAGTGTTTTCCTTTAATACACTTGAATTTGAGATCTATGGTTACTAACATATAACATTATATCTAATTATGGATCAAATAAAAGTTGACAAACTTGTTGACAAACAAAATTAGGGTAATAATTTTATTTAATTTTACTTGGCAATTTTTATTTCCTTTCATTTCATTACACAGTGGTAAAATTAAACTTTCTATATTTAAATAGTACAATTAAACATTTCAGTATAGGTCGACACAGAAGATATTTAGCAGAATCTAATTTGGATTCTCTTTCTTATATTAAATTTATTGAGTAAGAAAATAGCAATGAGACAGTTTCAAAACAGGTTAGTAAGACAGTTACAATAATTAATACATCACATATTGTTGTATTCATAGTAGTTATTCATAGTACAAGATGTACACATGACATCTTGTCTAAGAACTATTAGTTCAAAACTTCTCATTGAACTACGAGAAAGTAGCTGTATATTTATGCTGTTTTGTTCAAGCAACAGCCATAATTCATCCACATGGCTGACACTGACAAAAGACCTACAAACTTCTGTACAGAATTTCAGGGTAAATCCTGAAGGGATTTGACTGACCTTGTCAGATACAAAAGTTGCATTTCTCTTTATATAGCTCTTGCTTTATGTTGGTCTTACCCATCCATCACAAAAGTATAAAAATGAGACATAAAAAGTAAAGCCATATTAGTTTGCAGAGCTGTAAAAGGCTTAAGTCCACAACTTCTGACCTTGCCAGTCCTGCAGGTAACCCACTACTATTATGAACTGCTGGATTCTCTTAATAGTCACCTTTCGAATATGTGTGGAAAATACTAAAATTGGTCTCTTGCAATTTCGGCCCTCTGTTGGACACCCTCACATTCAACATAGTCACCAGGATATGTCTATTATCTGCTTATAATGTATAAGAAAGGCAAACATCACAACTACTCATAAACATCTTTCTGTTTTCAATGCTCCACCCTGTCACTGGTCATTATACCTTCTATTTCTTTTACATTGAGTATTCTGAAGGCCAAATTCACATATGCCTATGCTGTATTTTTTGGTTAGAGGTTCTCCATGATCTCCAAGTTGATAGTTAGCTCTATAATTACTCAGATGTCTTTTTTGAGACTGCATAATATTCCATTTCCTGATAAACCATACTATTCTTATGAATGCAAATACTGCCATGAAGTAGCAGATCCCCTGATTGTCACTTTCTGTGACTTTTTTTTTTAGCAAGGTGATTGGTTGTTTTGAGATTAAGAGGAGCATTTATCCTGTGAAGTCTTGAGGAGATTAATGATTTTAGATGTTAGAGAAAATGTCTTGGAGTGTGCTCTCGAAGGATATATTCTGTTTATCCTCCTCTTCTTCCTCTTCCTCCTAATTCTGATTATAGAAATGCAGATATGTATTCTAAATTCTAATTTCATTTCAATCTTCTTTAAAGTCATTCATTTTTCTCCATTTATATTTTTGAGGTAATTAGGTTGAACTCAGATCCTTTTGTATAAGTAACTGAGCTGTTCTGTCTGTCTGCCTCTATCTCTGTCTCCGTCTCGTCTCCGTCTCCGCCTCCGCCTCCGTTTCCGTCTCTTTCTCTGTATCCCTCTCTGTCTCTCTCTTCCTTGCAAATATGTTTCCTCACCATGCTACTCTATAATGTCTCTGCCTTGCTATAAGAATACAAGAAATAAAAGCGGTTGAGAGAGCTAGCTTGCCGGTGCACACCTATGATCCCAGCCCCAGGAACACTGAAAACAGATGCATAGTGAGACCCTGTAACAAATATATTAAAAAAAGAGGAGGTTGAGCAATTACTAAATCCTCTGAAACTGATCTGAAGTAAAGCATTTCTTTTTGTAAATTATGTAGCTATTTTTTACGCTAACTGATAATTCACTGAAGTGCATTTATGTCACTTTTGAACCATTATTGAGAATAATTCTTCAAAGCACATGGGAATGCAGTTATGTAATCAAGCTTCTGATTTCATTTAAAGTTTCAATTCAAATAATATTTTTTTCATTCTAAATTTGTGAAATAGGAGTGTTGAACCCGGACCCTTGCCTTGCCTATCCTGTGCAAACGTTTCCATCTAACTGTATACCAGCCCTTCACACAACTGGGTGAGCATAAACAGCTTAATATTCAAACAACATTCTTTAAACATTCATACATCTTCCAACAAAATGTGAATGTGTATTCTATTTCCCATTCTAAGTATATGTGTTCCAACTCAGTAAATTATAAAGTAAAGAACTTTAGCACACAGAACGAGGACCACAGATGGCTCAGGAACAGAAGCTCCCTGACCAGTCACCCCACATTGGGGTTTCCTTCAGACTCCAGAATAGAATATTTCAATGGAGAGTCATCGCATTCATGTTGCATTAAAATTGAACTCTTGCTTCCATTCAGTTCTTTGAACATTACTAGAAAACACTGGCTCCCTCAATCAATCATCTGCAGAAAATTGTCTTACGTTCCCTCACTTTGTGATTTAATGACATTATTTTGCATATTTTGGATTCATTTTCTGTGCAGCAGTAAGCATGTTCTGAGCATCTACAGAATCTCAGATCTGCTCCTAGGGCAGCAAGAAGAAAATGGTCATTTTCCCATTCTGTCAGGGACAGAACTACATGAAGCAGCTTTCCCTGAATCTCGCCAGTGTGTGGCTTGAGGTTCTCCCGCCTGTCACACACAGCATCCTACAGTCAGCAGGAGCAACAGAAATGGGCTTGTGTACAGCTGGGGTCCTCTGGGATAACAGTCAGGAACAAGCTTGAATCGAGTACAATATTTTAGTTTATAAATATACATGTGCTTGTGTGTGTGTGCACATGCGCACATTCATGGGTGAATGTATACATATGCTGCAGATAAATCCAAGGCTTTGTATATTCTCAGAAGCTGTTCTATCTCTGAGCTACATCCCCTGAAACTGCTGTTGTAATTCTTGTTTACTAAAATGATCATAAGACATATAGCATAGTCTTTGCCTATGATAGGATTATTGTGGAGGGATATAATTATTTGCATTTGTCTCTGCACTTTCCCTGCAGGTGGAGGTAATATTTACATGAGTACATATGATACTAATATTTAGGATAAAATAATGTTAAAAACTAAATATTAATTAGGAGGTTTCAATAAAAGCAGAGGTAAGAGATGAAGGAAATAATAATTCATAGTTACTCTGTCTCTTTACCTGTAAACTAAACATCACTAGAGCAATGTCAGTATTCAGATAATTTTAATTTATCATTTGACCTAGACAACCGATGGTTATAACATCTCTACAGTGCCCATTTACAAATGTATTGAATTTTTCAGTCTACACTGGAAAGCAAGGAACATAATAAAAAAATCATAGGAAGTAATAAAGTAAACATTAACAGTTGAACAAAAAGTGAAATGATATTTGTACTTGCAATTGACACTCTTTCTTTTTCTCTATCATCTATCTATCTATATCTGTCTATCTATCTGTCTGTCTATCTATCTATCTATCTATCTATCTATCTATCTATCTATCTTAGTTTCTTCTACCCATAATGCATCTGGAGTTCCATGGCACATGAATCTTTTAGTGGAGATGACTGACCTTGCTTTTGTCTTAATTAATTTGGTTATCTTCCCTCTTTGTTTTAGAATAAAATTGAAAAAACAATGTAGCATGGCTAACGTATCACTAAATTCTGATATCCTAACAATAAGATATTAATCTGCTAGGCATTTTATATATGGAATATGTGTAGCTTTCTCCCTAAAGATTTTGCAATAATTCAATGAACTTACATAATAAAAATTGTATGGTACTGGGAGACTATCAAGTTACCAAGGGATATGGGAATGAAAACTGCTCACCCTCTCTTTCTGTGTGGGCCTCTAGGTAGTTAGATCTTGCTCAGATGCATTTAATCATGGTCTATGCCTCACATGGTCTAGATCATTTTCCAAGGCCTCCTGAACAATTCTCTACTGTAGTTATAAATTTTAAATTACACTTTTACGTTCCATCCAGAACTGTGATAATACGGATGCATTTTATATAATATCCCTTTTTCCATTTACATTTACATGCTTTTCTAATAACATCCCATTTTTTAAAAAATAAAAGCATTCAGATACCTTTCAAAAACATTAGTGGTCTGCTTTTTCAGTCTAAATGTATCATTAAACAGGTTTTAGAGTGGATACTAGACTTAAAAATCATTTCAATATTATAAACTTCCCACATTGGTTGTCAAAAACACTAGGAAATGGAAACACTCAGACATCTATTACATGAAACATTACTGGCTCTTTAAAAGTTTCAAAATCCATTGTAAAAGAAACTCGCTAGGTCATCAAAGGGGCACAGAAAACAGTAAGATCTGGCTTCGATTGTGTTTTTCGTTTGTTTAAGCATCTTCTTTTTAATTAAAATTACAAGGCAAATTAGGTGAGAGTAGAACAATATGTTTTACTCAGCTCATCCTTTACCCTCAGAAGTCATAGTTGCTGTTTTTGACAGCTACCAAAGGAAGGGGCGAAAGAGAACTATAGAGTCATAGTGATTGGTAAACTATAGTATTCACTGAGGAGCCTTGAGAACACAAAATAGTTTATGATATGCTTTTATGTATTTGTTCATATTGGTTGGTGAAGCCCTGACTATATTTGTCGTGTGGAAGCTTTCCAAACAAAATTCAAAATAATACCTGAAATGCATCTAAAATATTTCTGTGTCTAAAGAACTTAATGCAAATATGTAGATTCATTTACAATTTGGAAAGTTGTATACATTCTTTACAATTCCATTTAACACCCAATAAGGCAGATATAATCACCACTGATAAAATTATCATACCTAAATATGAGAACTATAAACACAAGGGAAATTACTGTGTGCTGCTTGGGCTTGTCTGCTTTTGTTGCTGTTGTTGTTTTCTTTTGTTTTGCCTCAAGAAGACATATCTCATTACTCTGTGATCTCAGGATTGGCCTTGTAACTGCATGCATAACCTTGATGAAAGTATTCTTGCATCTGAGATGCTTTTACTTGATAAAGCATACAATTTAG
Source organism: Ctenomys sociabilis (assembly GCA_004027165.1). NCBI lineage: Eukaryota > Metazoa > Chordata > Mammalia > Rodentia > Ctenomyidae > Ctenomys > Ctenomys sociabilis. The sequence continues at coordinate 25,352 of PVKA01019544.1, read as the reverse complement.
GGAAGAAAAATCCAAGTGCAGCAGGCTTTCAGACAGATTTAAATCTAGTGGAGGATTTTTCAGCTAATATGCCGCCACTCAAACTGTGTCCTATTCATAAATATGTCAGGGAGACAGATATGCAAATTAATGGGAAGCCTCCAAAATGACTCTAAGAAATTTTAAGAATTGGAATAAAGAATATTCATTTTATTAAAGATTCTTTGGCGATCTGTGTGCTTTGCTTGAGTGATGTTGGCTTAATAGAAGTGAAGTTAAATGACAATATCATATAATATCTCATAGTATTTGTATAATAAAAATAGTATCTTTAATTACTTTCCTATATATCATAAAACAGCATAAATAGGCACATATATAAATAATATTGACAAATAATCTTGGATGTATTATACATTAACAATGTATATCCGAAGTAGTCGATGCAGCACAATACTACTATGGATTTAACTTTTTGAAGCTTAAGAAGAAGGGTTTTGTAGTTTCACCCTGTTCACCTAAGCCTTACACCAGAGTTTTCCAAATGTTCCTTCGATCACTAATAATATTTTAATACAATTATGAAAATTAAATTTCATATTGATCTTGACCATGTTGCAATGGGTGGTTTGTAGCAGTATGCCATTGTGTAAACTAGAAGAAAACAGTTCCATCATGACAAGTGCAATTATGTTAACTAAGAGAAACAAACTTTACTACTGAGGCTTCCTAAGTTAAATCATAACCATAATCTTATTATACAGTTAAATGTTTAATACATTTGGTTCATCTTTTCATTTAACCTCACTATGACACTGGAAACTATTCAAAGGAAGATAATTTCTGAGATTTATAAATTCCATGGAAATACAAATTATTGTGTTCTCATGCTTAATAAAATTCCTAATACTAAACATTGTGCCTAGAAAGTTATAGCTATTGACTTTATGCCTGTATCCAAATTTGTATCTTTGAAGAGCTATAAGTGTAAAGAATCTCTTTGATGTTAGAAAGGTATTTTGTAATATAGTTTTTATGGAATAATAGCATGCTTTAATTTTTTTAACTTTTATTTATTTATTTATTTAGTACAGGGTCTCATTACACAGTTTGCACTAGTAGTGATCCTCCTGTCTCAGCAAGCCCACCATTGAGATTATAGACATATGCCACCATGCCTGATTTCTGTGATTGGTTTGGTGTGCTCGGAGTTCCAGGATGGACATGACGTGTGGTACTGAGGTCTGACCCTGGATCCTTGTGTTTGCCAGACAGGAATTCAGACAGCTGAGCTATCTCCACAGCCCTACATCTTTTTATTTGAACTGAATTTGATTCACACTATCGTTATCATATCTGAAAGGAAATTAATCCACAATAAAATTGTTTAATCCATGGCCTAATATTATATAAAACAGCTTATTGTATTACATATATTACCTTCAAGTGATAAACAATATTATACCAATTAATTTTCAGTTGTGCTTATCTTATAAATGTACATTTATTTCTGCATGTCTGTTCTTTGTGCATAAACACACACACTTTCATTTTAATTGCTTTTCCAAATTCAAAAGGCTTATAAGAAATAAATCAGACTCAGGCAAGAGTAAATTACTTTTTTATGACATACTTTTTGAGAGTTTCATTCGTGTATGATTTGTGAAATGGCATTGTCTGAAAATAAATTCAATTTAGTTAATAGATTTAGGTTTATAAAATTACTAAGGCTTCTGAAGGATCCAGTTTGAAAACACTACTGAAAATTAAGTAAAATTCAAAATGGTGACTTAAAAGGCAGATCCAAAACAGGACCACCTTTAGTTAGTTTGCTATATTTTATTCTTACAGAACAAATATATAAAGAAAATGGAGCATAAAATCAGTTGCATTAAACTTACTACCATCAGCAAAACCAAAGTAAACTAAAAAAGGACATTTGGTTTTCACTTAGAGCTAAGTTTTACAAGTTTACAGGCAAAATGCTGTTGCTAGTTCTAGCAGTTTACACTCAAAATAGACCTTAAAGATATTTAAAATATCTTTAATTATTTCTGTATATGTTACATTTATTTTTCATGTCAAAAACAAGTACATGAAGAACAGTTAATTAGTGTGTCCTCTGTTCCAATTACTTATTACTATCTATATCACAAGTTTATTAAACAGGCTTATTATAATGTTTGCAATTTATCTGCTAATTGTAATGTAGTTTAATTTTCTTTAGTTTTTCTGCCCTTTACACATTGTAGGCATGATACACACAATCATGTGCCACTTAATGTTGGGGGTTTGTCCTTAGAAACATAAACACGTGCAATTCTTCTGTTTCCTGAATATCATAGAAAGAGAGAGCACTTGCATAGACTCGGAAGCTATTGGCTAGGACCACAGGCTGAGTGGATCAGACTACTGCTTCTAGGACGTGGCGCTTCAAAGCTTGGACTGAATGCTGAAGGCAATGGTAGAACAATAATTGTTTGTGTATTTAAACATAGAAAAGATGCAGCATAAACACAGTAGGAATGACAAAATTAGTGGCCATGTATAGTGTGCTTACCATGAGCAAAACTTGCCAGACTCAAGGTTGCTTTTGATAAGACTTAGATGTGAACATGAAGGTCTGAGCTGTGATTGCATACTGCAGTGTATATGAAAACAACTGTTTCCCTAGGTTGCAGGAGGTTCATAAACATATTTTGTATTGAGTTAATCTTGACTTACTGTAACTGCTTTGTTTATAAACTTTTACATACTTAATCTCTGGTTTAGTTTGTTGATTTTCAGATTCAGACACATTATAAAGAGTACAAAAATACCTTTTGTATTTATTCTATAAGAGCTTTCTAATGTTAAATCTTTTCTAGTTTTAAAGTATTTTGTATGTTACAAACAAGGTCTAGGTAAACAGATGAGTCTCAGCCTGAGCAGGAGCAGGATCTGGGACAGCACAGTCTTCCGCGGAGCCTGGAAGGTCTTCAGGAGCAGAAACATCGGTGCAGCTGTCTCCTCACACTGTCCAGGAGGGGCGCCCTGAATCCCTCCTGAGCAACCTGCTTGGCTGTTTTGATGTGAAACTTCTAGTCTTTTCAGATCTATCCCTATGCTGGCTCATTAGATTTGTATTTATTTTGTGTAATAAGTGTATGTGGAAGATAAGAACACACCGTGGACAAGCACCTGCTTTAATAAAAATCTTTTGGGGTTGGGGTTCATGCGTTCAAATTTTAGGTATTGTGTTGAATTCTGAACAGGTGTCTACTAAACACTTCCCCACAAGTTTTCCTGTAGGTTATTTCTCTTTCTTTCTTTCTTTCTTTCTTTCTTTCTTTCTTTCTTTCTTTCTTTCTTTCTTTCTTTCTTTCTTTCTTTCTTTCCTTCCTTCCTTCCTTCCTTCCTTCCTTCCTTCCTTCCTTCCTTCCTTTCTTTCTTTCTTTCTTTCTTTCTTTCTTTCTTTCTTTCTTTCTTTCTTTCTTTCTCTCATTTTCCTAGCACTTTGCTCTTCAGTATGATATAGGAATTAGCAGATCAATTACTCATAATCTCATAAGACTACTGTGCCCACTGAAATGTTACACATGACTATAGTTTAGAGGCTTTAATCTCCTGTTTGTACATGATTCCCATTTTTCTACTTAAAGGGAGTTAAGGATTACCTATAGGTAACAAGTTAGAGTGCATATGGTAATAATAGTGGATGGCAGAACTCTGCAGCATCCAGAAGCAGATGTCTATAATAGCAGATGTCTATAATAGCATAATGGCTCAAAAATACAACTGAAAATGCTGACTTGTAGAACACCGTACGGTAATCTTTTTCCTTAAACTCTCCAAAAACAAAAAGAAAATATGCAAAGCATCCTGCTCGAAACATCAATTCATCATTAATTTCATCTACTTCTTCACATAGCAATTCTTAGATTTTGCTTATTTCTAGTTATATAAAAAATGTATTTTTCCATTCTTGTAGAACTATAGCACTTTGACTAAAGTATCCTAACACTTAAAATGTATAATGAGGTTTACCATAATTACTTTCCTAGCCAGTTGGTAAAAATTAAATAAACACTGATTTTGATGTATACTTGAGTTTTTTTGGGGAAATCTAATATGGTTGAATATAACATAAATATTAAAGCATATAACATGCTTCTTCAAATGTCATTTTTAAGATTAAATAGAAATGTGATAGAGATTATGTATTATTGGCATCATTTTTGATTATTCTTGAAATATTGTTGACATAAATTGAGTCATGTGTATAAACTAATAGTTATACTTAAGCAATATTAAGGTAACTAATAGTCCTAAGGGGTATGAAATTTCCATTATTCCAAATGTAATCTTTGGTAGATGAAATTATATAATCCCATTCTGTTAGTACCTCAGCACTAAGGAAGATGGTATAAAATTCCCAAGACTCATTGAGATCTGATTCTGAATGCTTATACTGTGTGTGTTCTCAAATATTCACCTTTTTACCTTAAAAAATAAGGACGATAACTATTCTGACAAAAAGTTTGTGATGTTTAAATATAACATAAGCACAGAATAGATGTTCAGTAATTGCTGCTATTATTACTTTCATTAAAATGAGAAATGAAATACAGAAATGCAAAGTAGATGCAAACCTAGAAAATTGTATTTCTTAAGACCTTGTTTTTAATATCATGATATTTCTCTATAATATATAGAGTAAGATCCATCCTAAGGCATTTCTTTCCTCTGAGTTAACATTTAAAATATTTTCAGATCAATACAAATATTAATTAGGTACAACAATATTTGCTACTATGCTTAGTTTTCTTCAGAAGTTCCCTTAAATAGCATCCAGAAATAACCTGTAATGAAAATCGCAAAATAACAAGCAACACCCAAAGCTGGAAAATGTAAAATAAGACAGACTGGAGTGAAAACCAGGGATTCTTTTTGCTAACTTTCAAATTTTTAATCTTGCTTTCTTGCAAGCTCGACTACATTTTTAAAAGGCAAACATGAGTTCAAGTACATTGATATAACGTGTTTAGGCAACAACAAGAAATAGCCTCAGTGAAAGAGAAAACTACATTTAAATTAAATTTAATTCTCTGTCAGGAAATCCTATAGCCATGTGAACTCATGTGGAAGTGAGAGACATACTGGGCAGCACGAGGTCACAAACTAGCCCACCTCGGCGCTTCTGTGTGCGCACCCCGGGTAGCAGGCAGGTTTCCTTCACTCAGTGACAATCCTTGCAAAGGAGAGCTGTCCTCACCACTCGATATGCTCCTGAATTTAGACTGAGAATGAGGCCAACTATACTCGACCTCAAAGCCGAAGCTTTTTTACCTGTTCATGATGTCTCTGTGTTCTAAAAGCAATGAAAGTTGTATATTTACAATCCTTTTTTTTTTTTTTTTTTGGCAAAGGATCTATAGGGTCTCAATACTAGATCGCACTCGTAGTGATCTGCTTGTTTACAGCCTCCCAAGAGCTGGGATACAGGTGCTTGCCACCACGCCCAGGGGCAGTTGCCCTCTCAGTGCGCCCCAGGGGTGGGACCAGTACTGCAGGCCACGGGATAGAATCCAGGCCTCTGTGCCTGTTTGCAGGCACTTTAATCCGCTGACCTATTTAGCCCGCCCTGTATTTTTACAATCTTGATGGGACAACATGTTATTTAAACAAACATTTCACGTATTTCAAGAATACACTTACTGGCAAAGCTCGTTCTTGTGATCTAAGTTTCAATCTCCAGGAAATAAGCACATTCCACATGAATAATGCTCCCTGTTTGCTGTGGTCATCGCTCCAGTACCCTGCGTGCTCACCCCTTGCCCAAGGCCTTCTTAGTCGGGAAAATCCCATTTCCTCCTTCAAAATGGAGTGTAATATTCTTTCCTATAAAATAAATCTTATCTATTCAAATCCTATCTGTTCTTAAGCCCCCTCAAAACAATGATGTTTTCCTCATGGCTCTGGAAATGGGACATTTCAGCATGATATCTCTTAACACATAGTACTTACTTCTTCACGCATCGATTTTCTTAAAGTGGCAGCAATGTCCACACAGACTATGTTGGCTTGCTCATCTCTTTATTTTCCATGATTAACAGAAGGAAAGGTGCACGAGGTCTGAAAGCGACTAAGTGAAGTTTTCTGGTTCAATATTTTCTTTCTTTTTTCTTTTTCTAATTTCAGTATTTGGTACAGGGTCTTATTGGACTCTAGTGAACCTCCTGTTTTCAGCCTCCCTGGCACTGGTATTACATGAGTGTGCTACCATGCCTGGTTCCTGGCCTATATTTTATGCGTATACTAATGCTTATAATGCATTTAAAAATTTCACATACACAGAAATGGGAGCCAGCACTACTTTGAGGTTCATTATGTTCCTGTCTCCTCCCCTGCTACCCCCAAATGAGATGGTACTAAGGGGAAGTTTCTACTGAATGTGAGTGAAACTAATTTCATTTCAGACTAATCACTTTCATGAAATGAACTTTTAACTTTATTTCTGTTTTTCATCATAGCAGTTCTGCAAAGCAAGACAGCCAATTTATCAAAAATTATAGATAGATAGATAGATAGATAGATAGATAGATAGATAGATAGATATGGATATTAAATAGATTGATCCATTACTTTCTTTAATTGGTGAATGTGAATTGTCTGAGTCCATATGTCCTTCCAAAAATAATATTAGTTTCCCACACATATTCAGAGAAAGTGATTGTATTAGTTATTCTTCTCTTGTTGCTAGGACAAACACCCAACATACAAAAAGAGGGAAGGAAAGGTTTATTTGGCTCACAGTTACTGGATGTTTCAAGACACAAGAGGAGAGGCCTGGGCGCTTCCCTGTCAAGGATGACCCTCCCTACATCTCTGAGAAAGCACAGGCTAGCCAGTTTAATGGTTTGCACCCCTCTGGCCCTGCCTCTTGGGCTCCACTCTGGTCCTCTATCCCACAGGTTTTGGGGGCACAACTAGTCACAAATCACAACATTTCACCCTGATCCCCCAAAGTCTCATGCACATCCCTTTGTCTCAAAGGTATTTTAGTCCATCTCTAAGAGTTGCCAAAGTCCCAACAGTTTCAGCATTGCTGAAAAGTCAAATTCCCAAGTCTTCTCCAAGATTCGAAGCAAACTCTTAAGCTGTGAGCTCCTGTACAAATAAAAAGTTAAATGCATCTAACTTTCCAAAACACAAGATACACACTGCCATTCCAAAAGGTATACACAGAACGATACAAACCATTGGGGCTATAACGAGTCCAAAATCCATCAGAGCAAACATTAAGTTATATAGTTACACATGGAACTTCTGAAGAAATCTGTGGCAAGGTATGAGCTCTATGTGACTCCACACTTATGGCACTTCTGGTGGTTGTAGCTCCCATGGCTTCTCTCAGGCCGGCTTTGCTCTCTCCTTGCAATTTTCCTTAGATGACCCATGTTCCTAGTTTTTCCAGCTTCTCACTCAGAGCCTTACATACTGCCCTCTCAGGGGCACACTGCCTGGTCTCCCAGTTCTTCTGAAATCGAGGTGGAAGCCTTCTTAACCTCACGACTCCCGCATTCTTCATGCATCTAAAACCAGTGCCATGTGGATGATGCCAAGGTCTGCTTCCAGCTGGAGCAGTACCAGGCTTTCCTCTCTCTTGACTGTAGGGTTAGAGTGCTGAGAACTCTGACCCTGATTCCAGGAACCAATTCTCTATGCAAGAACTGTTCTATTATCTGGTATAGCTGCCACCTCCATTCTGGAATTTAGTGTGGCCATTGCCTCCATTCTGAAACATGGGTCTCTGAGGATTTCTCCCCAAAGGAAAATCCCTCACCCTTGAGATTTTTAGGCAGCAAAGGGTGAGAACCTGCCTCCTCCTCTGATAGCCTCAGGACCTCTTTGCTTTTCTCCTATTCCTCCTGGCCAATGAAGATCTCAGTTCTATCTTTGCAGTACACAGCCTTCCTAGCAATTTCTCTCCCAAACTCAAAAGATTTTAAATCATTCTGCTAGGTTCTTTGTTCTTCTATCTCAATATATAAGAACCCCCAGGAATAACCATGCCACTGGTCCAATAATTGACTCTTCTGAGATTTCTTTTGAAAGATTAATCAGTCCTCCATGTTTAATCTCAGTCTCAGGCAAAGCTTCTGGACAAGTACAAAATTCAGACAAGCTTTCTTCCAAGCCAAAATACAAATGATCTAGAGTCCAACAACCAATGCAGTTCTTCTGCCTAGCAGAAACCTCTCCAGCCTGGTTTTTACAGGCATGTTTTCTATCAGTCTTTTGGTCTGAGCTCTGACCAGAATCTTCTCTATAGAAAAGCCAAAGCTGTTCTAGTGCTTCACTTGTAGGCAACATCTCCAAATTTTTCCTATCTCTTCCCATAAACCATTCCCACAACTTGTAATCCTCATCCTCAAGCACAGCCACAGCAATGACCCCACTCCTCTAGTACCAAATTCTGTTATTAGTTACTCTTCTGTATTGCTGGAACAAATACCCAACACTCAAAATGAGGGAAGAAAACATTTATTAGCACACAGTTACTAAATACTTCAAAGAGTTTAGGAGACACTGGGGTACTGCCAGGTACAGGATGGCCCTCTCTGCATCTCTGAGAAACCATAGACTAGCCAGTTTAATGCTTTGCACCCCTCTGGCCCCATCACTCAGGCCCTGCCCTGGTCCTCTGTCCCAGCCCCTCAAGCTACTTGTTGCTCCTCCAGCCTCATCTGCCCAATAACTTACATGAGGCTTTGGGAGGGTAACGAGACACAAACCGTAAGAGTGATGCGTAACATACATTATGTACCAGAATTTATTGCCAAAATTGATTTGAGCTCAGTAGCCTCCTGTTTCAAACCCAGTATAAACAGTATAAATTATATACTATATATTGAACTTATTTTCTGGTAGCAGTTACCACTTTGAAAAGAATCATATTAAATATTTTTATAAGTAGGTGACAACTTTAGCAAAAGAAGTTCATTCTGATAAAATAATATATTTTTATGTATTGGACATTAAATTGGAACATTCATAATAAAACAACCACAGGACTAGTGCAAAATAAATTAATTATTAAAACATTGCCTCACCTGTGCCCTCCTTATTTAAAGATGACATTACTGTCAGCAATTGCTGTTTGTGTGTGGGGTGAAGCGGAAATCCCAATCAGTAAAACTAATATCCAAAGGGCTGGCCTGATAGCTCAGGGGACTCAGTGCCTGCTTAGGCAGAGCCCAGCAGCCAGGGTTCCATCCCCCTTGCCGTGCTGGCCCCAGCCCCGTGGTGCACTCAGAGAGCAACTGAGACTGGGCATGGGGCACTCATCTGTAATCCCAGATCTCAGGAGGCTGAAAACAGGAGGATCACTACAAGTCTGATCTATATAGTGACCCAGTAGACCCACCCGAAATACAGAAAAAAGAAATTACCATGCAAAATTAAATGGCAAGGAAAAAATTCAGAAGCTAGTAGGTACCAGCCTGACCACAGTAAACATCAGTGATTCTGTGAGATAAATCCATTTCCACATTTTTTTTCACCTTGAAAGTTTTGTTTCATCCTGGGCACTATATTTTATTTTATTTTATTTTATTTTATTTTATTTTATTTTATTACTTTATTTTGTTTTATTTTGGAGGAGAAAATCACATTAAAGCAGAAAAATCACAAGTGATACAGAATTTCACTTAACAGAGTAATATGAATTCCACAGTATTTGTTGTAGGCACGGTGTTATCTATTGGCTCCTCAGATGGCTTTATGTCTAATAGATTTAGCTCAAGGTTCATAAAAACACTGGGGCTCTGAACAAGGCTAGACTCCTACTTTACTGACACCAGCATCACCTTGATCTTACACTCATATACTTAGATATGCATGTGAGGTGCCAGTTTGTAAAAGCAAAAGAAAAAAGAATCAAGTAGGGAAAACATTTTTTTTTCTGACAGAACCAAGGATTGAGCTCAGTTCCTTGAGTTTGCCAGGGAAACACTTACTCCACTGAGCCACCTCTCCACCCCCTCAGGAATGCATTCTTAAAAAGACAAAATACTAAGGAAAAAGGAAAATCTTGTTAGGGGATCACAGCAAAAAACTAATGAAAGTCTCCTAATGTAGCAAACTGGCAAGAAAAAGAGTAAAGTTAGGAAGGGATAAGAAAAGAAACGAAACGTGCTTTGAAAATACAACAAATTTAACACCTACCCCTCCCCCCACCCAGAAAGCTATGCAGTGTTACTGAATGTTCCTCCTAATGGACACTGAGCATTTTACTTGCTTTGACCTTGGAATTACTTTCACTGTATTTATTATCCTTACTGATTATTATTTTATTCTACCTGCCCGAGGGTGTGAGGAAGGGCAAACCCAGCACACAAAGCTCGCCTTGACGTTGTTCAGGAGCTGGCGGAGAGACAGCAGGAGCGCATGCAGGTTGCAAGGACCATGTACTGCCCCAGCTCCGGCCCCTGCATCATGCTCACGGGGCAGTACAGACACTCCTGGGAAGCAGTGCTGGCAGCACGCATTTGCCTGCCTAGAACACCAGGAGGAAGTGATTTAAGGCCCCCGTAAATCTCTCTTAAATGCCTGAAGGTCATAGTGGTCTGTAAAAGCAACACTGGTAGGGAAACAAGTATCCTTGCTGCTTACAGCAACACAACAGTACGCCATTTTTAATACTTAGATTTATAACAAGATTCTTAAAATAGCACACGAGCAAAATCTAATGTGAACAAAAGTAGTATTAAATTCATCTATTTGTCATATGTTTATGCATGTAAAAACATTAGGTCGATGAATATATGAGGTGAAGGAAGGTGCTCTCTGATCGCTTTAAGTGTGTGCCTCGTAAGAAAGCTAGATAATATGACAGAAAGCAGAGGTGGGAGCTGTTCTAGATGCTTGAAAATTTAGTATCCTAAATTTGAGATCTAATTTTTGCTAGAAAATTGGAAAAATAAGTATTAGGATTAATATTTAACCTATGCTTGAGAAGATTCATGGGAATTAGATGAACACAAAATGGTCCAGGAACCAGGCTAATAACAATAGGAAAACCAGCGAGTTTGCCTGGAGCTGAGGGAATGAGCTAGAAAGAGGCCTGAGATTAGTTTGGGTCATAGAGGCAATCAGTCCAAGGCCACACTAAAAATATTAAATCCACAAGCCTATGACTATAATGGAAAACAATGAAAGATTTTTCATTAAAGTTAGCATAGCATCTAGGGGACCTTATCAACATTTTGGAGAAGGGGTTAGATGTGGACAGGATATCACCCCATAAGCCTAAATTTTGACACCACATCCGTCATATGATCTGCATGGGGAAAAATATTCTTTGCTTAGGAGCACAGAAGCCTCTTGTGCTGACCGGAGGGAGGGAGGCTGCATTTCACCCCTGTGATCAGCTGAGGAGGCCACGCTTATGTCAGTGTTAATACTTCACCACTGAAGTCGTTAGGTACTGACATGATGCAGTTTTACCTTTTAAGACCACTCTTTGGAAAAAAATAAGCAGTTGCAAGAATTATCAAACATAAGGTGTGTTACGGTTTGTGTATAGTTGTCCCTCCAAAGCTTCTTGCAGTTTCCGGGAAGCTTCTGTGGTTTGTTATTGATTGCTTTGGGAGTGAATGCTTGGACAGGGAAATTGCATTATAATGTGAGGGGAGAGAAGTTAGCTGCTGGGGCTGCTGCTGCCTGTCCCTTGTGCTCTTGCTTTTTGCTGCTGCCACGAAAGGTCGCTCTCAGCCATGTGCCGCTCTGCCTTGGAGCCAGCTAACTATGGACTGAAACCTCCAGCAACTGTGAGCTAAATAAACCTTTCCTTCCTTCATTTTGTGTGTCTGTTATTTGTTCCAGCAATGAGAGAAGAGGAACTAAAACAAGGTGCTATAAAATTTAGAATAAAAAAGACACATATATTTATTTGAAATTAGAATGGCAATGATAGTGACTAAGATAAACAGTGCAAATTGTCATCATCTGGGGGAAGATTTAACATTAAAATGAAGGCTAAATAGGAGACTAACAATTTTATCCTGTAAATAAAGAGAAAAATGTTATCAGGAGCATGGGATAAAGAAAAGAATATTAAACATTAAATCATGTTATAGTAAATTCATTTTGAAAATATCTGATTTTAAAAGGATTTCTTTCATGCCAAACAGGGCGTGTAGCTATTTATATATATTAGCTCTCCCAATAATCCTGTGATATCAGCGATAATTTTAATGAATTTCACATGTAGTACACAAAGAATATTGTACATTTTCTCACTTTTAAAACATTTTTCATTCAATTAAAGTCTTATAAGTTAAGTGAAACTGTTATTATCAATTCATGGGTAATAAAACTAAATTTCAGAAAAAAGTAGGTGACATGTGCCATGTCTCTCTTACTGACAAAAATGCTGCAGATTGACCTCCATGACAGGTCTCCCAAATCTAGAATAAATTTAATGTCTTTTTTTTTAACCTATTAATTGAGACCAGGTACATTGTTAGGAATTAACATCTTGCTATTTTCCAGTGTCAAGCAATCTCAAGAGAAACAAATTCATTTATAAATTAAAGGATGATAGTGAAAGAGCAGGCAAAAGCAAATAATATCCTAATCATCTATGGGTTTTGGTTTGATTTATTTTTTACTCCTTACTGCAGCAAATAAAGAAAACTTTAAATTGGAAAATGGTCTTTCCTTTTTCCAGAGAAATGAAATTGAAGTTTTCTTGAGCTAATCAACAACATGGAATTCCCTTAAGTGATAAAACTAGATACTGCAGTTATAGAATTATTAAAGTCGAGAAGTTTACTTTCCACATTGGGCAACATATTTCTATCAAAGAGTCCAAGGTCTTTCAAGATGATCCCATTTGACAATTAGTTTTGTGATTTGTCACACTTGTGTAATCTGTGTCATTGTTTGACTTCTTACCGATGAAAATGGAACATGAACCAACCATACGGTGGTGAGCAGATGCCTTAACGCTGAGTCAGGAGAATCCCAAGTTTCTAGAGCAACCACAAGAACCTGGGTCAAAGAAAAAATAAAGGTAGAAATCGGGCTAAGGAAGTCGCTCAGTCTCTGGATCAACATCCAACACTATAAGAAGAAACAATGCAAGCAAAAAAGAGCAGAAATCAGTAGGAATCTGAGTTCATAGGCAATTCTGTTACCAAACATTTAAGCCAAAATATGGCGACAATCAAATTTTTCTAACTCAGATAAAAGAAAGTAGAAAGTGAACACTTGAAAGGATAATTTCAGTGTACAGTTTGGAAGAGAGATGCCAGCTGTCCCCCTTTCATTTTGCCCTTGTGATTCTTCTTCACCTTCGCTAGCATTCTTTAGCATCTGGTTTGAATTCTGTGCCTGGCTTAAGGATGCTGAAAGACTAAGTGTATTGTAATTACAATAGTATTAAGAAGAACCTAAAGACTAGAGAAAAGTTAAAATAGCAACCTATATAAATATGGTCCTCGAATCTGTAACCAAAGAGTCAAGCCAATGCAATGCAGAAAAGATTCTCTCTCTCACTCTCTCTGTCTTTCTTCTCTCTGTCTGTCTGTCTCTGTCTTTATTTCTGTCTCTCTGTCTCCCTGTCTCTCATATTTAGTGCAGGGTCTTCAGTGCCCACATAGCCCTTGTTTGAATCCCATTTGGAGAAAAGATAACTAAACAAACTAAACATATAAATATATATATATATATGTTTATATATATAATTATATATAATTATATATTCATATGTATGACATATAACATATGTTAATTTAATGTATGCCAATTCTCAGAATTTATTAATACAATCCTTGATTTAGAAAATATTTTCATCAATTCTCTAAATATGTCTCACTGTTATACATTTATGCTTATACTTATGCATTTTAATTGTAAATATGCTTAGCCATTATTTAAAATAAAACCTAGGACACTGAGATGAAATTAAATTACATATAACTAAATGGTTTCTTGCTTCTCTTATACTATTTCCTCTCCATAGTAATTATCCTTAATTTTCAGCTATTCTGTGAAAAAGTGTGCTTTCATTTATTGTATTTGACAAAGAGCATCTGGTGAATTCAGCCTTCGGTGATTTACCTTTTCACTAAATATCGTAGTGCTGAGATTCCACCACAGTCTTACATTCACCCTCAGTTTTTGGGTGATATATCACTGTCTGAATGTAACATCATGATGGATTTCTTGTATTTGAGGTCCTTAGATGAGCTTTTGAGTTTTGTCCAATCTATTGCTATAGTGAATATTAGTGTGTGGCATTGCTGCTATCTTCAATTTTGTTGGTGCTAGAGACTTCCTTGTACATAACCAGAATATCCATATCACAGACTTCAATTTCATAAAATAATTAAAGTGCTTCAGTAGCAAGTCAACTAATTATCTAACTATGAATTTCATTATCTCTGCATCTTGATTTTGTGGGATCAAAATTTTATCAATGTGATACAAATATATAGGTTGTAACAGTGGTTTTAATGTTCATGTAGAAGTTAAAATGAGGTTAACAATTTGAAATGTTCATCTATCCTGTCCATTTTTTCATTTTTGTATTTAGAAAAAAGAGGGCAAATTAGAATTGAAACAGACAAAAGTACAAGTGACACAGAGTTTCACTTAAGAAGGTAATACGAATTTCATAGTATTTGTTGTGATACGCAGTGTTGTCTTCCATCCAATTATTCGTATCACCAGAATATGAACATAAATTTAGAAGAAGAAAGAAATGTATAAGAAATTGGGAGCAAATGTAAAAACTAGTGAAAAAGGGAGATGAAACAAATTAAGAATTAACTGTTCCTTTCCATAGACAAGCAAAAATGCACAGTACAATGGTCCTAGCCATGCTGCTTACACACAAAGGTAAATGTCTTTCCCTCACTCCATTCCACCAACTTCTCAACTCAGTAACTCCTTCCTTTTGAATAAATTCAATCCCTTTTCCCTGTATCTATTGTACCTTTCAGATTCCATTTTTCCTCTCCTGTTCTCACACAAAGGAGCCAATATGATGTTGCGCATGTGGGTTTGATTTGTTTCACTTAAGAGTGTGTTCTCTAGTTGCATCCATGTACCACCAAGAAACACAAATTTATCCTGCTTTATGGCTGAATAATAATCCATTTTGTAAGCATAACACATCTTCTTTATCCAATCTTCAGTTGATGGGCATCTGGTTTGTCTCCAGAATTTAGCTATAACAAATTGCACTGCTATGAATATGGTGGACATATACTGCTATGGTATGAGGTTTTCAGTTCTTCTGGGAAAAAACTCAGGGAGAGAATAGCTGGATTGAACGGCATCTCCAATTCTGGCTTTTGAGGGAATCTCCACATGATTTCCACCGCGGTTGTACCAGTCTGCATTCCCACCACACTGCACAAGTGTTCCTTTATCTCTACATACTCTCCAGCATTTGCTATTAGATATAATGCTAATTGTACTTTGGTCAGAATTACATTGAATCTCTAACAATTTTCAAAATATGGTCATTTTCACAATATTGGCTCTTTACTCATGTTTTTTCAAATTTATGCTTTTGTAAATTAGTATATTTATTTTGATTTTAATGTATTTGACAAATATTTTTAAATTCAATGTTAATTAATTTTTCCAGTAAATTTTAAAATTATTTAATAAATATTTATTTAATAAAGATATAAAGGGCATTTGCAAATTCTCATTTGCAGTGTCATATTGTATATTTTGAAATTTTGTATTTAACCTCTCTGAAGCTCTACTTGATGCCAAAGAGGAATTCTGTTTTCTTTCTTCTTGTGTGACAAGTTTTCTATTTTTATGTATGTGTAGTGGATTTCCAAGTGGTAGTCCACTTGCTACACCCAGCTGAATTCAACTAGCACTGGTCTGGGTTTAGGAGTCCCACTTGAGGTTTGTTTCCCACAGCATAAATGCAGAACAGGAGAAGCTGCTGAAAATGCTATTAGGGATGCTGTTTGGAAATGTTGGAACTGCTGAAAGCTGCTAATTCTCTTGGGCTGGCCTGCTAGAGGACCTTGTCATGATGGCTTTACTGATGAACTTTGGAGATACTTGGGCCCCATCTGAACATCACTTCCTGGCTCTGGAGGGGAAGGTGATACATTGCTTAGCCACATGAAGGAGCTTGTTGTTGGATTTCCCGATGGAAACTCAGGTTTCCTCATCAGCGGAGAAGCTCAGAACCTCACTGTTACTGAGGATGGCTGTCATACTTTTGGGGGAACTCTGGTGCTTACCCTGAATGTTGCTTCCTATCTCCACTTCAGATCCCTCAGCCTGCTAGCCCAGATCCTTCATTCCACTAGCATAGTCTTCCTGATTCCACCACTGACCTTTGGGGCTTTCCAGTACAGATCCATGAAGCAATTGAAACATTGTTGGGGGCTCTAGGCCTTCACTTGCACTTGTAGGAAGCATGGTTCTGAGCAATAGGTTTTCATCTGGACTCATGCCGGATATCAGGATCCAGCCCTGTAGTGGTCAGTACATTGTGCAGAGTCTTTAGTACTTAGTGTGTGGATAGATTTCCTGCACTTGTTCTTGGGTGATTCTTTATAAACCAATATTATGAAATTTGTCCTATACCATATTGTTCACCTTGAAAAACCCCAAACCATGACAATACCAAAAAATCACTTATTGTTGTATTTCACATTAACCTATCATACATTTTATGAACAGCTAGAAGAGTGGAATGTAAAGGTTCCAAACTAATGGTGTGGAGATTGAATAATACTTTTATCATTTGAAAAGTTTTCACTGTAAACATGTTGAAATTTGGTACTCTATCTCTTAAATATGTAAAATTAAAGATTTGATGAAGGATTTTCAAGTAGTAACAAATATTATAAAATTTCAAATTCTTTAAATATAAACAATATCTTCTTTCTATCCTAAAACAAGTAATTTATGGAGAGTGAAAAATAATATGCAGAAAAATAGATGAGAACTGCAAAGGTAAAATATAAAAAGCAATCACAATAATGAATTATACTTTCATGAAATATATTCGGGATTTATTTTGTTATGATTGTATGGTGAAACGTTTACATTTGTTTAAAGAACCTTGGGAAATTACTAAGTTTCCAAAACTCCTAATATTTTTCAACTTTTCAAACTATCTGATAAATAATATTATGTTTTCTGTGCACCTGACATTAAATAGAATATGAAAGTACTTAATCTGAATATAACTAATGTTTCTTAATTGCCTACTGAAAACTTGAGTGTAGACTTATGGAGTTCACAGCATCTTATCATTTTGTTCAATGATGAAGAAATTCATAAGTTGGTGTATAACATTTTTTACATATAATGAATGCTAAGAAAATAGTTTTAAGAAATATTTGAAGGACAGTGAGATAGCTCAGTGGACTAACGCATTTGCTTAGGCAATCTTAGGCAAGTTCAGAAATCACAGTTTGATCTCTAGTACCACACGCCATGCCAGCCCCACTCCTAGTCCAAGCATGGTAGCTCAGGCCTATAATCCCAGGGCTGGAGCGTCTGAAAACAGGAGGATCACTGTAAGTGTGAGCTCAATAGTGAGACCCTGTAATAACCAAATACTTAAAAAAAAGAAAATATTTGAGACTTTATCTTAGTAGGCCTCTGAGGAATGAGCTGCAGGACTGGCAACCAGTGGGGCCCAGTGATCCACTTGAACAGGGTTCAGCTGGAAGGAGCCAAACAGAGCAACTACACATAAGCCAGATCCTGGCAGTCTAGTTTAAGCTCCGTAGATCTAGACTTGGTGGGCTGGGTTGTATTCCTGGACCCGGCCAAACTCAGATGAGGCCCAGGCCTACAAAAGCAGCACAGAGGTGGCAGCAGTTAACTGCGGTGAGCTTGTCTCAGTTGAACTCTACAGTACGTGAAGGGAGGTGACCAGACAGAACTCAGGGGAGCTAATTTAAAAACAAATTCCCAATTTATGATTTGCTTTGTTATACAACTATGTTTGCTTCTCAGGTCTGAAATACAAACAGATGTTATTTACAAAAGTTTGTCAATTTCTAAATTTCAACACTAGATATTAACATTGTTAATTATATTGCTATAAGTAGGAAACCATATCTGCCTTAACCACAGGTTCTCCCCCGGGTAATAATGTCAGGAGATCTTTGGGCAATAACCTTACAAAAGCCCTACAGTGAAGGACAGAGGACATTGTCAACTGAAAACCAATATTTCACTGTCAATCAATAGAGAAGACAATCCTGGGACACAGACAAAACAAGAATCTCTGAAACAGGAGAGATACCTAAAGGACAGCCTCTTTATAGAGAAGCTCTGACTGTAGTGGTACAGCTACCTACTATCAAACTCAAACTTCCACAAAAAAGTATCACAGAAGTCAAAATAAAGTTTTCTCTGAAATAGAAAATGACATAAAGGAGCAAAGGCCAATTTCAAGCCCTGAGCCCTAAACAAACAAACACAGGAGACATCATCATAGAAAAAATTGAAAGTCACACAGCTGAAATATCTGAAATAATAGCAACTGAAGTAAGAAAACAACTACAGAATGGTATAGAGGAAATCAGATAAGCAATAATCTCATAGATTAAAAAAATGATAACTATATTGAAAGAATTACTCAGCATTTCTAAAGATGCTGATTAAAAAAAAAATAGAGGGGAATAGAGAACAACAGAAACCTTAAATGAGAATTATAGGTAAGAAATAGAGTGCTGAGAACTGGGGCCAGATAAATGGCTCAATAGAATAAGTGTTTCCCTGGCAAGCACAAGGGCCTGAGTTCAATCCCCGGTTACACACACGCACACACACACACACACAAACACACACGCACACACACACACAAAGAAATGCAAGAAGCAGATTCAAAGAGATTTATAAGAAATTAAATCCCATTAAAATTTGGCAAACCATTTGAATGAAAGTAAAGTCAGACATTCACACCTTTAAGATCTCATTGCAGCTAGTAAAAAGGTAAGGAATGATCTCTTAAAAACAACTAGGATCCAGGAAATAATAATTCAACAGCTAAAAGACAATGCAAAGTTAAAGAAACATATGACTAATAGGCATCAATGAGAAGGCAGGAGGCAACACAAACAACATAAAAATAATAGGGGCAGAAGTAATAGCAGAAAACTTCCCGAATATCTGGAAACAATTTAACATTCAGTTAAATGAGGCATATAGAAGTCCAAATAATATCAAACTAGTTAAAACTACACCCAGATATATAATAATCAAGATCTCAGAAATTCAGCACAAGAGCAACATACTAAAAGCTGCTAGTGAAAATAAATAGGTCATCTTTAAAGGAAAACTGTTAGAACAACAGCAGATTTCTCCTCACAGACCATCAGGATAAGAAGAACATGGAGGAAAGTACTCCAAGTACTGTAAGAAAACAAATTCCAACTCAGACTGATATACCTTGCAACATTCTCTTTCAAGTTTAATAGCGAAGTGAAATATGTCCATGAAAAACAACTGAAAGATATTCTAGAAAGGGATCATAATGACCACAATTCCAGAATGACAATAGGAAGAACCCACCAAACATGCCAAACTACTAAACACAGGAAAAAGGAATCAACAGCAGGAAAATATATGACAAACATATGCCAATATATATAAATTATAACCACCAATGTAAATGGACTCAATTCACAAATTAAAAGAAATAGTGGGGCCAGTGAGATAGCTCAGAAGTCTAAAGCACCTATGTAGATAAGTTTAGGCAAATGCTCAGGGACTAAGGTTCATCCCTGGCACCACATGGCACACCAGTCCCTCCCCCAAGCTGGGCAGAGGCAGCCACATAAATAAATAAATAAATACATAAATAAATAAATATTAAAATCAAAAAATAAAAAAAAGATATAGACTAGCAGAGTAGATTAAGAAATAAAATTCAAAAATATGCTGTATAAAGAAGCATGTTCAACCCATACAGAAATTTATAAGCTGAAAATCAAAGGATGGTGAACAATAGTTAATGTGACAGGTGCTCAGAAAAAAAGCAGGAGTAGCTAATGTGTTAACAGACAATATGAACTTCAAACCAGAAAATGCCAAATCAGAAAAGGAAGGTCACTGGTTAGAGGAAAAATTCAAGAGGAAGAGAAAACAGTCATAAATATGTATGAACAAAAATGGGAACATATAATTATACGTGACAAATTTTAAATTTTATTTATTTATTTATTTTGCATTTTAGGGAAGGGTTTACAGTGTGATTAGGGTCTCACTGCTAGATTGGACTTGTAGTGATCCACTTGTTTATAGACTCCCAAGAGCTGCGATTTCAGGCATGCACCACCATGCCCAGGTTCAATTGCTGTATCAGCATACCCAATGGGTGGGGATGGCATGGCAGGCCTGGGGATCTAACCCCATGCACCTGCATTTGCTTGCAGGCACTTTAATCCACTGAGCTATTTGGTCAGCCATTAAAAGACAAATTTTAAAGGCAATGAAAAATCTAATAAACAATACCCCAATCTTAACAGGAGAACTTAACACACATTAATTTCAAAATGATGGTTCAAGCAGATAAAATATTAGAAAATAAGTAACAGAACTGAACCAAACACTAAACAAATGAACTTGATGGACATATGCACATGAGTGTCCACCCAACAACATCTGAATACACATTCTCCTCAGCTGCACATGGTATGTTTTCTAAAATAGACCACATACTAGTCCTTAAATGATGTTTAAGAATATACAAGAAAACAAAAATTATCCCATGCATATTATTATACCACAGTGCAAAGAAACTGGAAATTAACAACAAAACAAACCATAAAAAACCCATAAACATATAAAAATTACATAACACCCTCCTCAGCAAATCTTGGGTTACAGATTAAATTAAACAACAAATTAAAAGATATCTACAATCCAACAAAAATTCATGCACAACCACTGAAATTTGTGGGATGAAGTAAAAGTTGTTCTCAGAGAAAGTTATAGGACTGAATCCACATATTAGGAAAACAGAGCAAGAACAAATAATTACCCCAATGGTTCACTTTCAGATTCTAACTAAAGAGCAGACAAGCACAATGCCCAAAGATGAGTGGCAATTAAAACTATCGGAGTAGAAATTAATGCAACTGAGTCAAAGAAAACAATACAAAGAATAAATGAATCCACAAACTTGTTCTTTGGAAGAATAAATAAAAATCATAAATCTTTAGCCAATCTCCTGAAAAAGAGGAAAGAAAAAACTCAGATTCAAGTAATAGGGAATGAAAAGTGAGAAATTTCGACAGATCCTGTGGAAATTCAATAGATCATCAACAGCTATTTTGAAAATCTTTACTCTCATAAAATTAAAGACACAGAAGAAATGCACAGATTCCTAGATAAGCACAAATTACAAAAGTGAATCAAGATAGAAAAAAAAGTGAATATCCCAATATCAGCCAATGAAATTCAAACTGTAATAAAACAAATACCTACAAAGAAACATCCAGGTGCTCATAGATTCTCAGCAGAATTCTACAGGAAATTGGAAGGCGATTTAACACAATAATCCTCAAATTCATCAATGAAATTGAAAAGGAAGCAACACTTCCCATATCATTCCTACAGGCAAGTGTTATGTTGATTTTGAAATCAGAGAACAATCAAACAAAAAAGATAATTAGAGACCTATCTCCATCATGAACATAAATACAGAGATCCTCAATAAAATACTAGAAAATAGAATACAGAAAATCCTAGAGAAGATTGTACAGCAGGGGCTAGGGAGATGTCTCAGTGGAATAAGCGCTTCCCTGGCAAACGCAAGGGCCTAAATTCAATCCCTGGTTCCACCAAAAAAAAAAAAAAAAAAAAAAAAAAAAAAAAAAAAAAAAAAAAAAAAAAAAAAAAAAAAAAAAAAAAAAAAAAAAAAAAAAAAAAAAAAAAAAAAAAAAAAAAAAAAAAAAAAGGGGAAGATTGTACAGCATAACCAGGTAGGATTCATCCCAAGGGAACAAGGAAGTTTCAACATATTCAAATCTATAAATGTAATACAGTATGTCATAAAGCTAAAACACATGATCATTTCAATAGATGCGGAAAAGGCTTTTGACAATGTCCCACACTCATTCCGGATAAAAGTCCTGCAGAAAATTGGAATAGATGCCTCATACCTCAACCTGATAGAAGCCAACATCCAACATAATTCTAAATAGAGAAAACTTGAAAGTTTTACTCTCAAATTGGGTAGAACAGGAGGATGTCCTCCTTGAATACTCTTAATCAATATACTTCTAGAAACATTAGCTAGAGTCATTAGACATGAGAGAGTAATAAAAGGAATAAGAATACGTAGAGAAAAGTCAAACTATTAATGTTTGCAGATAACAAGATACTCTTTCTTGAAAACACACACACATCAAAAAGCTACTAGAATTAATAAACAAATGCAGTACCACAGCAGCATATGAAATCAACACCCAAAATTCAATAGTAGAGTGACCAGACTGGGACAGCAGGACCAATTCTGGCAGCCTCCTAGGCTAACTATGACAATCTCCTCGATCCTGCCACCAAGCCCTCCAAGTGAGTAGTAATTTGCACGACTTGCCTGGCTTCCCAGATCAGGAATGTGTGGTGAGACTGAGGGAGAGACTTTGGCTTCTTCCCGCGTGCACCACACTAACTAGATACCTGTCCCCAGGCCCTCCAAGTGAGCAACTGGCCAGAGACCTCAGGGCCCACTTGGCAGCAAATTCCTGAATCCCCTGCTGCAAAGCCCACCGAGCAAGTTGGAAATTGCTCCCTGGGCATCAAAGTTCGGTGAGTGTGTGGTGAGTTTGAGGGAGAGCCTTTGGCTTTTCCTTGCACCCTCTGCACCAACCAGAGCCTCAGGCCCCAAGACATCTTAATCAGAGACTTGCCTGAGATACCCTAGACAGAACTGCCTGGCAACTCCCTGAAGCCACTGCCCCCAAGCCCCCAAGGAGCCAGAAAGTTTGCTGACTCTCCTGGCACTCAATCCACCCCTGCCTGGCCTGGTCAGTGTAAGGGAGAGCTTCTGAGTCCCCAGTGCTCCCCTAACCAGGAACCCAATAGAGTATACCCACAGGAGGAGCAGCAAAAAGGAGCCGAACACAACACATCTAGGCTAGGCCAGGAATAAACGGATAATCTCAAACTTAATAGACTAGCAACTGAATCTCATTACACACTAAGGCTATAGCTGCAACAAAGCTCTACAACAAAGGTCAGAGGTCAGTACTATACAAAAATGACAAAGACAAGGACAAAATGCAATCTCAGGTCTCAAGTCTACCAATAAGTGCAGTGGACACTAGATCAGCTGAAATGAATGAACTAACAGAGATGAAAGCAAAAGAACAACAGCAGAAATGTATAGAGGAACTCAGACAAGAATTAATAACTGAAATAAAAAAGAAATATTTGAATACATAGCATCTGAGATAAAGAATCAAATCCAGAAACACCATGGGGAAACCCAATGCTCACTTAAGTGCAGAGAACACTATTCCACCTGAAATGTATGAATTAACAGCATCAGAAGCAAAGAAACAACAGCAGAAAGGTCATGAGGAACTTAAAGCAGAAATAATTTCCTAAATCAAAAAAGAATTCTTTGAAATCATAACATCTGAAAAACAGAAACAATTCTGGAAATATACAGAGGAAAACAAATTTGCAAGAAACTCTGCAGAAAAAGAATGAATAACTACCTCTAAAGAAGACATGGATTAAAAAAAATAGAGGAGATCAGAAATATGATGAATCCTGGAATGAGCAATACAGAAAAGAAATAGAATGCATGAAGCAGAGTCAAAGAGATATAGAAGAACTAAAAATATCAATCAAGAGTCTACAAAACCTTTTGAGTGAAAGCAAAGACAGAGTTTCAGAACTTGAGGATGCTGGTGCAGCTAGTGAAAAGGTGAGAAAAGATCCCTTGAAAAAAATGAGAATGCAGGAAAAAAAACAATACATCACCTACAAGATGATGCCAGGATGAACAATGTGAGATTAATTAGAATCAATGAGAATGAAGGAGTCACTACAAATGATATAAAAAGAATATGAGTAGCAGTAATCACAGAAAACTTCTCAAATAGGGGGAAACAATCTGACATTCAGGTAACCAAAGCATAAATAACTTCAACCCAAGCAAAAACACACCAAAACATATAATAGTCAAGATCCCAGAAATCCAACACAGGAATAAAATACTGAAAGCTGCTAGAGAGAAGAGGCAGATTACATTCAAAGGAAAACCCATCAGAATTACAGTTGACTTCTCTACACAAACCATGAAGGCAAGGAGAGGATGGAGCAGACTTCTTCAAGTCCTATATGAAAAAAAATTCCAGCCCAGACTATTATGCACTGCAAAACTCTCTTTCAAGTTTAATAGAGAAGTGAAAAACTTCCAAGACAAAGAACAACTGAACAAATTCATGATGACAAAGCCATCCATACACAGGCTATTGAAAGATGTCCTAGAGAGAAATCACAATGACCAGAATTCCATGAATGAGAACGAAAGGAATCCACTAAACAGGACAGACAATTAAACACAGGATAAAAAGGAGTAAACAACAGCAGGTAAATGTCATGACAAACGTAAGTCAACACATTTCAATTATAACCATTAATGTAGGAATGATTTCTCGCGGTGTTCGGAGTATGGCCGTCTTCACGCTGTTGGTTCTTCCTATCCAGGATCATGGAATATCTGTCCATTTTCTGAAATACTCTATAATTTCTTTTCTTAGGGTGTTGTAATTTTCTGTGAAAAGATCCTTGACTTCCTTGGTTAAATGAATTCCAAGTTATTTCATTTTCCGTGGTGTTATTGTAATGGTATGGTTTCTATTGTTTCCCTTTCAGTGTGCTTGTTATCTGTGTAGAGGAATGCTATTGACTTTTAAGTACTGACTTTGTATCCTTCTGTGGTACTGAATTACCATATCAGTTCTAGTAGTTTCTTCGTGGAATTTTTGGGGTCTTCCAAGTAAAGTATCTTGTCATCTGCAAACAGTGATAATTTCACTTCTTCTTTACCTGTTATTATTCCCTTTATTTCTTCCTCTTTTCCAATGGCTGTTGCTAAGGATTCCAAGACTATATTGAATAGGAGGGGTGATAGAGAACATTCTTGTCTTGTACCTGATTTAATAGGAAAAGATTTCAGTTTTTCCTCATTTAAGATTATATTAGCTTTTGGGTTGACATAGATGGCTTTTATGAAGTCAAGGTAGAGTCCACCTATTCCAATTTTCTGTAGGACCATAAACATGAATGAATGTTGGACTTTGTGAAAAGCTTTCTCTGCATCAACTGAGATGATCATGTGGTTTTTAGATTTCAGTCTA
>PVKA01019543.1:17636-41965 GCA_004027165.1 Ctenomys sociabilis | reverse complement strand
CATAGATATTTATGAGTGTTACTTCTTGTTCTTGAATTTTTCCCCTGACCAATATATAGTGGCCTTCTTTGTGTCGTTTGATCATTCTTGGTTTGAAGTTGAGACTGTCTGAGAACAGAATTGCTACTCCTGCTTTTTTCTGAGGTGCTGGGGCATGCAGTATTGTTTTCCATCCTTTGACTTTGAGCCTATGAATGTCCTTTTGAGTTAAGTGTGTTTCTTGCATACAGCATATTGCTAGATTTTGTTTCCTGAACCACTGTGCCAGTCTATTTCTCTTAATTGGTGAATTGAGTACATTGATGATTATAATTGAAATGTGTTGTCTTATGTTTGTCATGATATTTACCTGCTTATGTTTACTCTCTTGTATCCTGTGTTTAATTGTCTGTCCTGTTTAGCGGGTTCCTTCCATTCTCATTTGTGGAGTTCTGGTCATTGTGGTCTCTCTCTAGAACATCTTTCAGTAGCCTGGGTAGGGATGGCTTTGTCATCATGAAATTCTTTAGTTGTTCTTTGTCATGGAAGTATTTCACTTCTCCATCATACTTGAAAGAGAGTTTTGCAGGGTATAATTGTCTGGGCTGGAGTTTGTTTTCATACAGGACTTGAAGATCTCTGCTCCATGCTCTCCTTGCCTTCATGGTTTGTGTAGAGAAGTTGGCTGTAATTCTGATGGGTTTTCCTATGAATGTGATCTGCTTCTTCTCTCTAGCAGCTTTAAGTATATTATTCTTGTGTTGGATTTCTGACTATTATATTCTCAGTGTGCTTTTACTTAGGTTGAAGTTATTTGGTGTTTTCTATGAATT
Source organism: Ctenomys sociabilis (assembly GCA_004027165.1). NCBI lineage: Eukaryota > Metazoa > Chordata > Mammalia > Rodentia > Ctenomyidae > Ctenomys > Ctenomys sociabilis. Next base: position 41,153 of record PVKA01019543.1, on the reverse strand, counting down.
AGTTACCCAAATGTTGGATTGTTTCCTCATATTTGGGAAGATTTCTGCAATTACTTCTCCCAAAATTCTTTTTATATCATTTTTATTGACTCCTTCATTCTCATTGATGCCTATTAATCTCAAATTGTTCATCCTGGCATCATCTTGCAGGTGATGGATTATTTTTTTCCTGCATTCTCGTTGTTTTTAAGAGATCCTTTCTCACCTTTTCACTATTGCACCAGCGTCTTCAAGATCTGAAACTCTGCTTTTACTCAAACGGTTTTGGAGTCTCATGATTGATATTTTTAATTCTTCTATATCTCTTTGACTCTGTTTCATGCGTTCTATTTCTTTTCTGTATTGCTCATTCAAGGAATTTGTCATATTTCTGATGTCCTCTATGTTTTAGCCATGTCTTCTTTAGAGGTAGTTATTAATTCTTTTTCTGCAGAGTTTCTTCCAAGTTGTGTTTCCTCTGTCTATTTCCAGACTTGTTTCTACTTTTCAGATGCTATGATTTCAAATAATTCTTTTTTTCCAAGAATTCTTTTTTGTTTTCAGAAATTATTTCTACTTTGAGTTCCTCATGACCTTTCTGCTGTTCTTTCTTTGCTTCAGACGCTGTTAATTCATCTGTTTCAGCTGGAATAGTGGTCTCTGCACTTGTTCTGGGTGAGCATTGGTTTTCCCCAGATGTTTCTGGATTTGATTCTTTATTTCAGATGCTATGTGTTCAAATATTTCTTTTTTTATTTCAGGAATTAATTCTCTTCTGAGTTCCTCTATACCTTTCTGCTGTTGTACCTTTGCTTCTGTATCTGTTAATTCATTCATTTCAGCTGAGCTAGTGTGGTCTGCACTTACTGATGGACTCAAGGCCTGAGATTGGATTTTTCTCCTTGTCTTTGCCATTTTGTTTAGCACTTACCTGTGGGGCTCTCACTCACAGGCCAAGCTGCGCTGGGTCTTGGGCCATGAGGTGGAACCTAGGACCACTGTGAACTGTCTCTCCAGCATGGTGGGCCTGGGGCTCTCACTCACAGGTCTTGAGCTGTGAGGTGGGACCTGGGACCACTGAGAACTTTCTCTCTGGCACAGCGGGCCTGGAGTTCTCACCATGTGAGTTCTGAATGGAGGCTCAAGTTCTTCCAAAACAATCTCTATCACATTCCAACCTGTGGAGGATCTGTGGAGGATCACCGATGTTATGATCAAAAGCACATCTGAATAATTTGGAGGATGCAGATCAACTGAAAGAAAAACCAAACAGATTTCTTTAAACAGGACTTTTGAAGACTTCCAATATTCAAGTATGCATTAAAGATCTGTAAAATGCAATAAGGCATTGCTTTGTTTTTCAAAATGATTTATGTAATAGCCCATGTTTATTGATGTTTCAATATCACTTCACCCAGGATTCAATGTTATAGAAAAGAATTTTCTGGAACCTATTTGTGCCACTCATTTCTTTAAACAAGATATGAAAAGGGACAGTGTTTCCCTTACTTTCTGAGGACTGGTAGAAATTTATGGATTCATATGAGAAGAGACAATGCATACCACTGATGTGATATTACTTTTATCTTTGCAGAAGTAGATAGTCATGTTTTGTGAGATGTTTTAGGAATAAATAAGGATAAAGGGAGCAAGGGAGAACAAAGAGTGATGATGAAGAAGGGGGTCAGGATTAGGAAAGGCTTCTGAGAAGGTAGCCTGGTTAGGAAAGAAAGGAAGGCTTTTCTCAGACTATGACTTGCAGGGGACAGAAGTAGTCAGGATTCTGTGTAAAGGCTGGCAGAGCCCTGTTTACCATGAGCATATAGAGAAAGGGCAAGCTGAAGGAAAATGTATTGACATGTTCAGTATGGTATGGATACAGGTTGTGAGGAGACAGTAATTGTGAGGGGAAAAAACAAGAGGCGCTGATGCATGCCTGTTATCCCAGCACTCCAGAAGAATAAGTTATGGGAATCATCAGTCTGAGCTCATCTTGGGCAACTTAATGACTGTTTAAAGATAGAGACAAAAAACATATTGGAGATTTGCTACCCAATACTACAGAAAGAAGGAAAATGAGGAGGAGAAAAAATGTGGAGGAGGAAAAAAGGGAAGGGAAAGGAAGTGAGGGGGGGAAATGAGAAGAGAAAATCCTACAATGTCCTGTAACTCCACTGGAAGTACTCAACAGGAAGCTTGTGGGCCCCTTTACTGATCTTGGGATAGGCCTAAATAAAGTAAGAAAAATTTTACCTACCTGGGGCTTTTTCAGAACTTTCTCTCTTTAACCCCAATTGTAACTGCCATGAATGGCAAATGATAAACCCATTGCATCTTATCTAAGCGTCATTGATCTACTGAAGCTCTGGATTGCTTAGTAAACAGGGTCACATGCAAGGTCAGTCATCAGTTCTAATGCTTGTCATGGTTTGGAGTTTTTGCAAGGTGAAAAATGTAGTACAGGACAGCTTTTATAATATTAGTTTGTAAGGAATCACCCAAGAATCATACAAAGAGTGCAACCAATCTTTTCACATACATAAACACTAAAGATTCCAGCCGAGAGCCTATATCAAAATATCCTGCATGCGTCCATCTGGAACTATAGCTCATAATGCCTCTCACAAGTCCTGCATCCCAAAAATAAGTCTCATGCAGGTCTACTTCATGGATATGTGCTGGAAAGGTCCAAAGGTCAGTGGTGGAAGCTAGGAAGTCTATGCCAGTGAGATGAAGAATCTGCACTAGCAAGCAGAGGGATATGAACAGGAGCTAGGACACAATGCCCAAAGTAAGCACTATAGCTCCTCTAAAAGTACCACAAGCATGCTCAGCAACAGTGAGGTCCCAAGCTCCTCCAGCAATGAGGAAAGCTGAATTCCCCTCAGGAAAGCCAATGTGACAAGCTTCATAGGCTGAACAGCACACCAACTCCCCCTCTGGAGCCAAGAATTGATGCTCAACATGAGGACCAGAGCTTCTCCAAAGTTCATCGAGAAAGGCAGTATGACAAGGGCCCCCAGCAGAATAGCCCAAGACAATTAGCAGCTTCCAACAGCTCCAGCAGCTTCTCCAAACAGCATTCCTTATTTTTTTAATTTAACTTATTTTTTATTTTATTGAAGAACAAATGTCAATCAGACAGTTTCAAGACACCTTAACAAGACAGATTTGATAAATTAATACATTGCAAACTGTTTTCATAATGTGTTGGTATCGTACAAGGTGCATACATGATATTATATTTACAGATATTATTTTAGCAGATGTCTCTTATCAATGAATTAAGAGTGTAGCTGCTTACTTATCTTATTTTTATACATGAATTATATCAAAAATTCAATAATTATTTTCCTAGTGGATGACCATAGTACTAGAAGCCAACATAATATCATGATCAACCACCATTAGTGCAGATCTTGCCTCTCATAGGATTATGTAGAAGCACAGCGTAATCTATCCCAACTGTACTGTCTATACACACACATCATGATTTTTTCTTTCTATACCCCTTCCTTTGTCTACACCTGTCAAAGGTGGGCACTCCATTGTCATTCAACTAACTTAGGTGCTTGAACTCGACACCACAGTCCAACACAGTTCAGCATTCCACAACAATAGTGAGTTATTCAAAGAAGTTGTCGACCATAGCCATTTACAGCTCAGCTTAATATTATGGCCCCATGATGCATACTTCATTTTTATACTTTTCTGCTGGACGGTTAAGACCTAGATAGATCAAGACTTGTATACCAACACATGAACTTTATATTTCTTATGTGATCAGTGAAGTCCTCTCAGGGTTTATTTTGTAGTCCTGTACATTATTCTATAGATCCTTTGTCTGTGTCATCCATGTGGATGAGTCACGGCCAATGCTTGACCAGTTTGTGCTCTATGAGAGCTTGAGAGAAAGTTTTCTCTTCATGTTGGAGAAATAGAAGAGCCACAAGGCCACCAACATCTTGGCCCTAGCCTTTCAAGGTCAGCGAAGACTCAGGACATAGGAGAACCTGTACTGCAACATGAAACTCAGTTGAGCTCCAAATTTTCTGAACAAGGAGATTATGGAGCCACAGAGGAAAGAGATTCAAGTTCTATAGTGTGCCTGGGGAGAGCCAAACAGCATTCCTAAGAGCATCTCAGCAGCTTTTCCTGTTCTGCCTTTACGCTACTGGCAACAATCCTTAAATGGGCTTCCCACACCCAGCACCATGCTAGTTTGCTTCAGCAAGGTATAGAAAGTTGACCAACTTTTAGAAATCCACAACAATGCTGAATAAGATTTTCTTCACAAAGTCTGAAAATCTGATCAAAAACTAACTCCAGTGTCTAAAAAGCAGGAAATCACTCAATATTCTCCTGCCCTTCTTCTCATCTTTGATCTTCCTTTCAATGTGAAGACAGAAAACAACAGAATTTTTTTCTGTTGTTTTCTCCAGTTTTTACTATATTTGTTATCTTTTATAAGTTTTTTTTTTACTTTTTCCAGTGTTTTATAACAATGATTGTTCTTACACTTAAAACTATTTCCTTACCAGTAGCTAGAAGGAAATAGATGCACTGACTCTTTCATATTATAATTGGTTTAACATGCATGTACATGTGCCATTATTTTAATGTACTCCTCAGCAACAAAAAAACGCTGTATTGGGTATGTAGTGATGAACACTGCTCAGGAATAGCAGAAAATGTCCCCATTCCCTGTCAACCATCTACTTCAGGGGCTGGGAAGGTCGCTCAGTAAAATAAGTGCCTGTCTGGCCAGCACAAGGGCCTAATTCAATCCCCATTTACACCACTAGAAAAAAAAAAGTATACTTTGGTTGCCCAGGTGATAGTTCCCATTGTAGTTCTGCTTGCTTCTGGCTCTTAGAAATAGCTGACTACTTTCATACACAATCCTTCAATATTCTTCTAATCCTTCAATATTTTCCTTCCCTTCTTCTCATCTTTGATCCTCATTTCAGGATTCATTGCTTAACTATCCCAAAACATCCCCCTCATTCTTTCAGAATAGCCCTCTAGACACTAACCCAAATAGTTTTCTTCTCTTTTATGAAAAACTCTCTAAAGAATTGCAGGCACTTGCCACTCTCCAGGTTTCCTGCACCAACTCCCTTTTGCTGAAAGGAATCAGTCTTTTATGCCAAGACCATTCAAGTTGATGTGCCTAATCTCTGTTCAGAGACTCCTAATTACCCATCCTTTGCAATGGCAAGCAGAAACAATACTCAGGATTGGAGGCAGATTATTTAACATTATACAAACACTGACTAGAAATAAAGTTTTCCTCAAAATGTCAGGTCTTGAAGGCCAAGGGAAGGAGGTTGTTACAAAAGAAGGGTATAAGAGATAGAATATTTGGCTGTCTTTGATTGGTTCACAATATGCATTATAGTGACCAGCTATGTATCACAATGGTGAGCCATTTCTAGGAGCCAGAAGCAACCAGAACTACAACAGGAACTATCATCTGGGCAACTGAAGTATTCTGTTGGCAGGATATGGGGAAATTCTTGGATACTCCTTCAGCATTGTTCATCACTGCAACCCCAAGACAGTATTCTCTGTTGCTGAGGATTACATTAAAATAATGGTGTATATACATGCATGTTAAACCAATTATAATATGAAGGAGTCAGTGAATTTGTTTCCTTCTCACCACTGGTAAGAAATAGTTTTCAGTGTAAAACCAATCATTGTTATATAAACAACATAAATCACAATCATTTGAAAAAGTCAGGGGGCCAGAAGATAGCTCAGTAGAATAAGCACTTGCCTGGCAAGTGTAAGGGTCTGAGTTCAATCCCTGGTTCCACAAAAAAAAAAAAAAAGTCAAAGAAAACTTGTAAAAGATAATGAATCCTGTAAAAATCAGAGAAAACAAAAAATGGAAAAAATAAAATTAATTTTATCAATTATTAATAATTAATAAAATAATTAATTTTATTAATTATTAATAAGTAATTGTTAATTACTTAGATGATTTTTCTAAGTACTGGCATGACGTAAGCATTGTGCTTTATTCTATGGCACTTCAGGCCTGTAAGTTGAGGAAACAGACATTAACAATGTATATAAATAAGCATCAGCTACTGGATCCCTGTGAATGAAAACCACACTTGTGTATGAGAGGTTTGCAGGAGGATCTGATCCAGCCACAAAGGCTACCAAAGGCTTTCTGCATCTATTACTCAAAGACCTAAACTTCAACAAAAATGCATCCACTAGTGAGCTGGCCTGGACAAAACCCCAGGGCCCTGGGAAGGTGGTAGACTCTGGCTGAATGAAAGGCAGGGTGCCTGGGGTGTGAGAAGTGGGGGGCTGAGTGACAAGGCTAGACAATGCAGGGCCTTGTCAATGAGACACCAAGAAGCCGCTGCAGGAGTTCAAGGTCCATAAAGCTCTTCGGGTAGCACAAAATCAGTCTTTAAAAGAAATTCTTCTTCAATGTACATGGAGTACAATGATTAATATTCAGGACAAGGTAGAGGATTTACCATAAAGATTCATGAATATATTATATAAGTGTCAAAATTTTAAAATATGAAATATGTTACAAAATAGAATTCTTTCTGGGGAAAACATGAATTACTAAAACTAATTTTTTAATGAAGAAACTGTATGCATTGGCAGTCATTTGAGAGTTTTTCTATTCCAGTAGAAATCATGATTCAGCCAGGTATAGCTCTGCTAGCCTCCCTGATGCCATGAATGACTCAAGTTACTGCTCACTTCAGATTTACAGGGTCCCCAGGGACAGTCTTTGTCTCATCTGCACCTGTGCAGGTGCACGGGCAGTGTATAGCGATCCAGGAGCTTATGCTCCTTAGACTAAGGAGCAGTGTCAGAGGAGTGCTTTTTATACCCTGGCTACAGACCTGTGACTGGTCTTGCATTAGTTCAACTCTGGGCCTGATGACTAGACTAAATCTAAGTTTGTGTTTGGCTCAAGAAGTCCAATTCAGCCTCATCTGTCCAGGCAGCAAGTCCAGGAATGAGGGGGTCATCTTGAGCTGTTTGATGAACAGCTGTGTGTCTATGGAAAATGACAGGCTGACACCAAGGGATCCTGGAGAGGTTAAGCTGTGCTTTTCATAGCATGTTGGGGTTTATGGAGGCTGGGGATGTTTTTCTTAAAAAGGGCCCAGAACTCTACTGTTCTCCTTGAGGCTAAGGCCTCATTGTGGTGCCCCACTGCACCCCCTCCATCAGCCAGCAGGAGCATCTGCATTTGAGGAGCAGATGCAGGCGTTGTAGCTGACTGCCAAGGCATGCCTGCTGTTGGAGTAGTCTGGAGAGAAGTCTTGAGGCAGCCTCGCTAGTGGCAGGCAGCAGGAGACACCGATCCTGGGGCACATTGGCAAAGCCATGCCCCCTCTCGCCTGTACCCGAGAGGGGGGCTCAGGTGTTTCTCCTCTCGCTCACACAGTCCGTGCAGGACACAGGGCAGGAGGAAGAATCCTCTACAGAATCTGGTACAGGTATAAATGATTTAAGCATAACTTTAGTCAAACTTACAATAAGAAAATAATTGTGAATCTATCGAACCTATCTAAGAGTGAAAATGTGGCACATTATTTTCACAGGGCTAGCAAAATGCCAATATCATAGAACCCTAAGGCAAGTAATGCAGAACAATCTCATCTAAGAATAGATTTAGAAGCATTTTAAATAAAATGTTAGCTAATGTAACTTAGCTGTACATACAAATAATAACCAATAAGGATGGGGTATATTTATTACGAAAGTAGATTAGCTGTATAGCATTATGAATATACTCAATGTCACAGAGCCATACACATTTTTTTACTTTTTATGACAGTCTTACTTTGAAGTTCAGGCTGGATTTTTTTATGTATTTTAGTGCAAGATCTACTGGGTCTCACTACACAGATTAGACTCACAGTGATTGTCCTATTTTTAGCCTCCCAAGAGCTGGGATTACAGATGCGCACCACCACGCTCAGTCTCAACCACTGTCTCAACATGCCTCAGGCATGGGGCTGGCACAGCATGGGGGATTAAAACCAGGCTATTACACTCTGCTTTAGTCTGCTGAGATATCTGGCCAGGATGGCTTTGAACGCACTTTGTAGCCAGGCTGCCTTCAAACTTGCAGCAGTCCTCCTGCCTCAGCCTCCTGAGTGTAAATTCTGGGATTACAGGTATGAGCCACCACACCTGGCTTAGGACTGTACACTTAAAGTGATTAAAATGACACATTCTGTGTTACACATATATATCCATAATTTTAAAAACAATATAAATATATTTAGTAAAAAGTATAAAGGTCACTTACCATTAGATGTATTAATATTAATTGTATTTTATTTGATGCAAAAGGCTATATAAAGTATCTCAGTAGTTGCTATTCTAATTAAGTAAATATCTACTTTTATTTTAAAATCTTTCAGGAAAAGTTTAACAAAAAAAATTTGTTTTAGCTTTTTTTGTCCGGTACCAGGGATTGAACTCTGGACCTTGCACTTATCAGGCAGGCACTTAAGCCATTGAGCTATCTCCCTAACCTCTGAAAGCACGTTTTTTGTATCATAGTACATTTATTAACTAATAATATTTCAGAATTAATATCCTGTGCAATTAAAATATATAATAAATATATAAAATGAGTGTATATGGGTTGAAAAGTAAATTATATGTAGTTGCAGACATTGGGGTTTCACATTTGAAACATGAGAATTACTGAGAAACTGTCTCAGTAGAGTGGTTAGTTATAAAATAAATATACACAAAGGTCTATATGTCAAAAGATACCATAAAAATCCATATATATATGGATTTATATATATATATGGATTTATATATATGGATATATATATATATATACCATATATATATGGTATATCTCTGTGTGTGTGTGTGTGTATTCTAAAATGACATCAAGCTAAACAGAACATATAATGACAAAACTACAAAATTGTTATGGCTTATGCCTAGATGTCCTCTGAAAGCCTTATGCAGTAATTGTTAGGCTTTTCCAAATGTGGCTGAATCTACAGTATGCAGTGTTGGTGCTGATTCAGTGTGCAGTGCTAGAATCAAAAGCACTAGGATTAAGGGTATGAGTGCTACCTGCTCTAAGTATCCTGGAGAAGATATAAGGGACAGAAAGACCTGTAATCATCCCTTGCTTGCTTTGCTACCTTCTGCCCAACCATGGGCTGTGTCTCCTCCTCATTTCTTGTCTGCCAAGCCACCCGGCCCTGGAGCCAGCCAACTATAGACTGAAACTTCTACAAACTGTGAGCCAAATAATCCTTTCCTGCCTCAACTCTGAGTGTTGTATATTTTGTCTCAGTGAGAAAAGTAACTATGAATAAAAAATAAGGAAAATCAAAGGTATGAAATGTCACTGAAAGTATAAATTAATGTCACACATTAATCTCTTACTTGCCTAATTTACAAACTATGTAGCTTTATACAGGAAAGCACATTGCGTATAAAGGGCTTAGTACTGTCAGAGGTCGGACTGGAAGACTTCCATAAGAGACAAAGAGCTCAAGCTCTGTGCTTGACAATAGCCTGAATATAAGGGCATCCTCTTAACCCATTAAAGATTCCGCTTGCTCTTCTCTACAATGACCAGTAATAATTCTTACATGGCATGGCTTTTGTGAAAACTAAATGAAATGATGCCATGCAAAGCATGCTGTACCATAATCTGTAAATCATCTCACCAAAGGATTTGCTTCTGCCACTTCTGGTCTCCTTAAAGAATACCACAGAGCATAGCACATCATACGCACTTGATAAATACAGGAAGTCCCTTCCTTACAGTCATGCCCACATCTAACAAACAAAGCCCAGAAAAAGCCAGTTCTCAATTTCTCTGTTTCTGACTCGCTCCCTTACCACCCTCTCATCACCTCAAAAAGACTTCTTTTATGGTCCATGTACTATTCCTTGAAAAGCGATGGAGAGACATGTGCACAGTTGTGTTCAAGTCTGAGAGCTAGTAGAGCAACATTTGCTATCAAATATAGGTGAAATGAAACATCTGTGTGCCACAAATGGTTGGGTCTGTCTCAATTCACTTTCTTATATGGATCTGTGAGTTTCCATCAGTTCTTGGCTCCACTGAGCTACAGTGGTTTCCAAAGTTATATCTTGGTACCACTTTGAGTAGGGACAGAGTTGGGAAAGATATTTCTTTAAGGAAAATTTGGTAGGAAACAGTTTTGCTGCCTCTTCCTCCCCCGTGAAGAAATGTCATTTCCAGCCTTCATGCAGTAAGAGAACTCACTCCTATAATTTATCTAAACCAAGATATCCTGAGATGACAGATAAAGCACAATTTACTTTTCAGAAATAGAGAGCTATCTCACACCTTCTGAAGCAGGGTTTATGGAACTGACTTGCAAGAAGTCAAAACAGAAAGTGAGCAAGAAAAAATAAAAACTTTTCAGTCTCCCAGTAGCACAAAACAAAATATGTAAATCATTACTAAACTTGAGCTCAGTCAAAGTTCAGACTTCTTTCAAAGGAATTGTTTTAAAGTATTCTAAATGCTTGCCTTTTTTGAGGATTCTAGACGTAGGGTTTGATTCTTGGTCTGGTTATGTTCACAGAAATTTTAGAAAAGAATGGGAACTGCTCTAGAACTTCCAACTCAGCAACAGCTTTGCTTAGTTAAGCTTTTTATTTTGAAATAATGATAGGCCATATGCACTTATGAGAAGTAATACAGATAGATCTATTTATTCAGTTTCCCTCAGTGTTGCAAAACTATATACTATATCAAAGCCAATATATTCACATTAGTATGTCTTACTGGATTTTCTGTGGTTCCTAAGAGTGGACCCAAAGCCTTTATGCTGAGCTACAACCCTGGCCCCTTTTTATTTTTATTTTCAGACAGGGTTTCACTAAGTCACTAAGTTGCCCAAGCTGAATTCAAATTTGTAGTCTTCGCACTTCAGCTCCCAGAATTCTGGGATTACAGAATGCATTACCACACACAGCTGATCTTATTTAGATTTCCCTAATGTATTTATTTAGTTAAATGAAATTTTATAAATTATTAACTTCATGTACAACCAGTACAGTAAAAAAACCAAACAGTTATGTCAGTGAAAATATTTGCTTTCTGTCTTACAACAGATGCCTGCATCAAATCAATTGAAAAAGAGGAAAGATTTCTGCAATTGGCTTGGGGGTCAGGAGATATGTGGCCTGGGTCTCTTTATGCCACTGATGGAAGCTACTACATTATCCTCCATTCTGCTCTTCCTCCTATCAGCCCACCTCAGTCTGTCCAGACTTTTTAGAGTTTTCCTTTGATTACATCTCCCAGTATCTCTGGAGTTTAGTCACACATGGCAGGAAGATGGCACAAAATCACATATGTCATTTCCATTGAAGCAGAATTTTAATTGCCATTGTATTGAACAGAGATGAGTTGCAGATTGTTTTGTTTGTCCTACAATAGTGTGTGTGTGTGTGTGTGTGTGTGTGTGTGTGTGTGTGTGTTTATTAGCTAATGAGTAATAAACATTGCAAAAATCAGAAGGCATTTCTAGATTCTTTGAGAAAATTGAAACTGGCTTCCTGGGTCTGAACCGGCATCAGTAGGCAGGAGGTGAGGAAAAGCATCCCTCCTCTGCCTCGGTGCTTGTCACACTCCCGTGTTCCTCAGGCCCAGTTTCTGTGTCCACGGAAACCACCAGTCCAGTCCTGGAGTTAACAGACCTTGATCTCACCCTGCAGTGAACAGCCACAAACACAAATTGCCACATTCTATAAATACTTCCCCATAAAGTCTTTCATTTAATCTTGGCCATAAAAAGCTGATGTTGTTTAATCCTGATGCTAAACACTGGCTTCTATTACCACCACTTTACAACCTGGGAGACCAAGTTTCAGAATGAGGATGAGATACACCAAGGTCACAGGGCTGCTGAGCGGCCCAGTTGGGATTCAACCCTCGTCTTTTGTAGCCACGTCGGCTGCTCTTTACCCCCGCAGACAAGACAGCAGAGATGCTCCATAAGTAATGCCACAAATCGTAAAGCTGTGCTGCTTCCACAGGTGAGTATCCTTTCTGAAAAGAGCCTCCTGGCCACCCTCCACTGTCACTCACATCCACCTACACTGTCTACTCATTTTGTCAGGCTGATCCAACAAGCAAAGAAATCCCAAAGCTCAAATGTCTCAGAGGAGCACTTGGACATAACCTTTGCAGTCAATTAGTCTCTGTTCAGCAGAGCCAGACTGCCTTGCTGTTGCTAAGTTTGGTGGTGTATGTATAAACAAATTATGACACATGTCATCCCACCCCTATTAATTTTAAATCTGAATCTAGTCTAGGAAACCAGACCAGCACACTTTAAATTTGTACATGGTAAAAAAAAAAAAAACTCTTGGCTATAAAGGCTTTGCATGGAGAAGAGCTATCATACTGCAGGGAAAACTGAGATACTTAGGAGTTAATGATTTATTCCCCAGTTTCTATTGCCTATAAAAGTATGACCTTTGACAAAACTACTTGGAGAAGAGAGGGAGCCAGAAGCATCTAGGAAACACATGAATAATGCTGCCTGGTGCCTGATCTTCCTGGTGTCATTGCTACAAACCCAGCCAAATGACAGTTTTTCCTGGGGGATAGATAAAGGATAACCCCATCCATGCAACCATGCAGCAAGAACAAACTGAAAAATGAGCAGACAGCCTCAGAAAGACAGTGTCCCTGCCTGCCAGAGCTACATGAGAGGAAAGGAGCCAGTAGAGTCAGAAGCAAAAGCAAGAGGGCAGACATGGAATTCAGAATGCACTGTGATTTTAAACCATGGCTATGAATCCTGGGTTCCTCCAGCACTTGCTTCCCTTGAGGTTACCAGGCCAGGGACAACTCCAGCCATCAGTTATGGCTATAGCAGTGCTCCCTGTCTCCCAAGCCTAGGTCACTGTGGCCAGGCTCCAACATACTGAGTGGACTGGCCTCATGTGGACAGTCCATCTGCGAGGTAGATATAATCAGGGGTCAGACAAGGAGGGTCTCCATCAGGCTTCTTTCCCTGGCACCTTTCCCTGCACTCAGAGCAAGTCAGAGACCAGACACGTGTTTTATTAAGGGAGATCAAGCCATTCCTGTAAGGTGAGTTTTGTAGCAAGGCATCTGAGAATCACATCTGTGCAGAGCCGGTCTCCTCTCCTCAAAATCCCCAGACCAGCTGACATTCTTCTGATTAGTGACAACTAGTATTGGCGCTAAAAGATACTTCCTTAAATGGCCTTTAATGGCCTTAAAGCTACCATTAGTCTCATAGTCATGATATGTCTCTTAGAGATAGTGTACATACTTAAATAATTGTCATTTTATGTCACTGAGTTTTGGGATGGTTTGCTATACGTCAGTACTTAGAAAAGACCATGAAAACCAAAGGCGAAACTGAGAGGAAGAGGTTCATTTAGTATAGAGGCTGTGCAGGAAGTAGATTTGAACAGGACCCAGCAATACAGCCAAAATGAATAAAGGAAATCAATAGCACGCAACAACATTAGCTTCTCAGGACTATTAGTCGGTGCTGTAAACTCAGCTCTGGGTGCCAGCAATACATACAAACTGCTATAATCACATTAATCATTATAATCACATTAATCAGCATGAGATTCTTCAGCGATATGCCAAGTGGCCCCTTTTATTTTTTCTCCTATACAAGAGAAACTATTTTCTCTTTTGCCAGATTTAGCCGACCCAGCCACCTTTCAGCCTGCAGCACCAGCCTCACCAAGCCTCTTGCAGATTGCTTGCTAAGCCACCAGCTTCACAGGGGGCTGGAAGCCGCAACGGTGGCGTCAGCCGCCCCACACCTGAGGGTTACTCCACCCCTGATGCTCAGTCCACCTCCTAGTCTGTCCAGCACTTCAGCCTGGACAAATGCCCTCATGGCTTGGACATCAACGCTCTGCTAAGATCTCGGCATCTGCTCTCCGCCCGGGCTACTCTTTGCCCCATGCCAGCTCCTGGTTGCCATTTGAGAAGTGCCTGCCATGGCACCCACTCCAGAAGCTTCCAGAGTTCAGCCAGAGTTCCCAGGATCTGACAGTGTCTGCAAAGAAGACAACTCACTGCCCCACCCTCAGGAATCGCCCTTGCGCTCCGTTTGACCTGCAGGTGAAGCACCAGATTGTTCTCTTTCCCCGGGGTCCCAGCGTGCCTGCCAGCAAATCCACCTATGCTGTGACAACTCTTCCTGAAAGCACAGCATTCCCACAATAGAACGGCATCACCCACCTGGATCCACCTGAAAGCCTCTTTTCTTTCAAGCACTTCCTCTAGTGATTCCCCAAATGCCACTGAGGATGGCCAGAGATGTTCATTCTCCCTTGATTTCCTCCTGGTTGCCTGCAGTGCAAGCCCTCCTATGTGGAGCTGTTGTCTAAGTGGGTGTTTAAGTTCTGATTACCAGTTGCTACCTGTGGAGCTGAGTCCCATTTCACTCCACCCTGGGACTAGAAGAAAGAAGAAATGGACCTCAGAGTCTCACAGGTTCGTGGCTTATGCGGTAATATTTCCAAATCTGCCAGAGGAATGGTTTTGTGACTTCTGCTGCTAAGATAGAGAACAGAGCTAGAGAAAGTGGCAGGCTATGGACACCTCTGCCAAGACAACCACAAAGGCTGCAGGTCAAAGGGGTGGGACCCCCAGGTGCACAGGTGGCATCAGACACCTCCTGCTGGCTAAGGATAAGGATCAAAGAAACACCCAACAATGGGCTCATTCTTTCTCCCAGAAAGAAGGGAGCAGAGCAGGTCTGAGGGGCTAGGAGAGAAGTCTGGGCTGTGACTAAGCCCCACAGTGGAGCACCGGGGAAGTTGACACAGCTGGGCTAAGTGTTGTACTCATAATAGCACATGGTAAACTCTGTCTTTGTACCAGGGACACTCCAGCCAGCACAGAGCTCAGATGACCTGGAAAATTACAGGCTTCTCAGACCCTTTTCTGTCATACCTGATCTTTGCTTTAAATCTGAGGGTGGATGGGCATTGTGTCAGTAATTATCAGTGCAGAATGTCACCACATAAAGCAGGCTTGCTGTTGTCACCTCAGAGAGTGAACAGAGGCCAGCTCACCACTCCTTAGGCAGTTCCAGGCACGGTGACAGTAATGGGACTTGATGCTGGGCTCTGGGCCCATCCACTTTTAGCCCCAGCCTCACCTTCCTTCGAAGGTAGGATCCAGGCATCCCAGATCCCAGGTGGCAGGACTGAGTTGGGAGGGAAGCTACCTGACTTCACATCACAGCTCTCCCCCAGTGGGCAGTGCCAATCACGAGGTATGAAGGCAGAACAGAGGTGAGGCCTATACCACAGGCAGGAAACAGCCAGCTCAGGTGAATGTGGAGCCTCAGAACCAAGGAGGTGGGGAATTCCTGTTCTGATCAGCCCAGTGTATCCCTGCCATAAGTGAGGCATGCTCAGCCTGTAGCAGGTGGTTCCCCGGGGATGGCAGTGGCCTATCCTGAGCAGAGATAACACAGAGGAGATTTGAGGTCAAGTCTACTCTGTGCTGGGCCCTGAACTAAGGAGTTTGTAAGCAGCAGGTAGCTACAGTCAGGTTCATTGGGGAATAATTGCTAGAAAAGTATGTGTAATTATGCAGACGATTCATTAAGTAAGCTCACCGGATCAGAGATGAGGGACTCACCCATGGGTGTCTGTGCACAAGAGAACTCCAGGATCCAGTGGCTGCTCAACCCAAGGAGAAGCAAGCCATGGATCACAGATTGAGAAGGACCAAGGATGCAGGACCCAGGCTACAAGCCTATTGGCTGGTGGCACCCACATCTAGGGGGTCTTCCCTCCTCAGTTTGCTGGTCTGCCTGTCAATCACCCCCTGGCACACCCAAAACTGTGCCTTACTAATCTGCTAGGTATTTCTTATCCCAACCAAGTTGGCATATTATGCTTAATGGTCATTGTAGCTCAGTGTCTTAGAATCCCCCAACAGCCCACTTGGCAAGAAAAGGCATTGAGGTTCTGAGAGGTTCACCAATGGGCTCAAGAGGTCACACAGCTTCAGGATTCAAACCTGAGCCTCTAAACCACCCAAAGCCTTCGGAGCATGGAAGTGTTGGTGTCAGTCTCATCACAAAAAGGAGAGGATGACCCTCATGCCTTGCCTTCCCCAAGGCTCCCATCAGGGACATGGGCTTGGCCGGAGGACACAGGAAAAAAACTGGAGGGAGCCTAAGGGGTGGCTTCCAGCTGGAGGGAGAGTCCAGTCTATTTCAGCCCAACACGACAGATGCCAAAGAAAGGGGAGTCAGTACCTCTAGCTGCCCACTTACCTTCTAGCATACCCTCTGTGGCGTCAGTCCTGGCTCACAGACCTCCACACACTGGGAGTCCTTTGGAAACAGCTGCTGGTACAGGGTATGGGCCAGGGACAAGGCTAAGGATTGGTGATCCATTCATGTTATGCTTTGGAAAACTTAGGCATCCATGCAACTCCTCAAAGACATGGCCAGGATCCTACTCTCACCTGTATCCTGGACTGGGCTGGATCAATACCTGTTATGGTTATGTCTGGCTGTCCCCCCCAAAGCTTCATGCAGTCATGCAGCACTTACAGAGTTTGTGATTAATTCATGATCCAATGCTGGGATTGTGAGTGTGAGTGCTATACCAGGGTTGGGTAATCTGCATTACAATAGAGGGAGGGGAAAAGCCTAGCTAACTCCTCAAGCTGTTGCTCCTCCCTTTCCTTTTTGCTTTTTCTGCCACCATGAATAGTTGCCCTCTTCCATGTGCCACTCTGCCTTAGAAGCAGCCAAGTATGGACTGAAACCTCTTACTAACTGTGAGCTAAATAAACTTTTCCTTCCTTAATCTGGGGTGTTGGGTATTTTGTTCCAGCAATGAGAGAAAAGTAACTGAGAAAATACCAAAGAAAATAAATAGCCCAATTCATTCACTGTCACTATAGAGGGAAGATTGGCTGGTTCTCTATCCTCCTTCCTTTTTCGTAAGTTACCCTTACCTAGTCATCTCCGTTGAGCCTTTGTCTTCTTATCCCCATCCTATGAGGAGCACGTATCTCCTAAGTACCACACACGCAAGCCCCAGTGCTGAGCACCACCTTAAATCTCAGGCTTGTTCTAGGATTCATAACTCCCTCAGAGCCCTGGCTTGGAGGATTCTTGCATCCCTCAGTACCCATTTTGGGACAATTAGATGAAGTTTCAACCCCAGCACCCACCCCAGCACAGCCAAGGCACGGTTCTGAGCATGTCTCAGCAGCGTCAAGCCTTCTCCTTTCCAATCTGCTCACACTTAAGGGTTGTGCTGCTGCTCCTCCCTCTGCCTGAGCCCTTATTTCCAGGTTCTGACTCAGCTGGCTTTCTTTTTGTTTGGTTCATTACTCAAAGCTCATTTCTTCAGAGAAAGCTTCTCTAACCAACTGAAGCACAAAACCCTTGAGGACAATCACATCATTTCCTTTCACTTCTCTTCTTGGTGTTTGTCACTACCCAAATCATCCTTCTAATTCGCTTGCACATGTGTCTGACCTGTCTGCCACCAGAACCTCAGTTATCCAAAAACTGAGACTGGACCTCTCCCAATCACAGCCATTTCACCAGGACCACCATAATGCCATGCACCTCCTGGGAATGTGCTCGTGAGGTCTGCACTGTGGAAGTATTGCTTCTTCTTTGGTGCTGTTGTGGCTCTAAAGGCTGAGGCACAGCAGTTCATCTTCACTGTGAACCAGAAGATAGGTTTTGTCATAGAAAGCAGAGATCATGCTTCTGCCCTGAGACAGGCCCAGAGGAGAGGCCCTGGGTAATCACACATAAGCCTATGGTCAAGAAAATAAACAGCCTTGGCATAGTGGAGCACTGATATTTCTGCTGCAGATGAGGGTGGCTACCTTACAGCGACTTGGCCAACATCGTACAACACAACTGGGTGTCTTAAGAAATAGATATGTATTGCTC
This sequence comes from Ctenomys sociabilis, assembly GCA_004027165.1. NCBI lineage: Eukaryota > Metazoa > Chordata > Mammalia > Rodentia > Ctenomyidae > Ctenomys > Ctenomys sociabilis. Next base: position 23,208 of record PVKA01019543.1, on the reverse strand, counting down.
ACCATTCTGAAGACTGGAAGTCCAGGACTCAGGTGCCACTACTCACGGCATAGGGGAGAATAGGGAGGAATCTCCCCCTGAATGGCCACCTTCTCTCTCTGTCTATCCTCAGTGAATATGCATGAAGAGAGAATGAATCTGGTTGCTGCCAGGACACTAATGCTATTGGATCAGAGCTCTACATCGTGACCTCATTTAACCTAAATGGATCCATCAAAGCCTTATCTTTAAATACAATCACAGGGCAGGGGAGATAGCTCAATAGAACAAGTGCTTGCTGCAAGCACAAGGGCCTGAGTTCAATCCCCAGTTCTGCAAAAAAAAAAAAAAAAAAAAAAAAAAAAAAAAAAAAAAAAAAAAATCACATTTTGACTCAAGGCTTCAAACTGAACAAACACTTGGAGGCTAGAATGCTTTCCACAGTAGTGGCACCCAAGGCACAACCTCCTCCAAAGCTCTAAGCTGGACTCATGGCACCTGAAGAAAACCAATGCCAAGCCCAGGAGATAGGTGTCCCTGTGTTGCATGCTGGGTGACACTGAAACAGATGCAGACACTGCCATTCCAGATGGAGTCTAGAGTCCTGGGACAGACAGGAGCTACTGCAGTTAGCCATCATGTGTCCAGCACAAGGTGTTCAAGCAAAGTGGCTCTTCCTGAAGGCCAGGACCAGAACAGTGCCACTGGGCTCATATCCACCACTGCAGGTGCCAATGGTCCCTATAGAAGCTGTGTCCAGGATGTCAGATGACTGCTGCTCACAGGAGGAGGTAGGCAAAGGACCTGGAACTCCAGCAGTGCATAGCTGGTGGATTGACAGCCCTGGCTCTCCATTCACAAATGACATTAAAAAAAAAAAGTAGGGATGGAATGAACCTCTACATCCTCCAAAGCAGAAGTGGCACTTTCTGAAGGAAGCTACAGGTGATATATATGGAGGAAGGTCAGTCCCTAAAGGGGAGTCCTGGTCTGAAGTGTTCTCCCCACACCAGGCCCCTGTATAACTGTTAGGGTGCACAGGACCACCAGATGGAGCTGAAAGGGGCACTCTTGCTTGATCTGTGGGTCTTCCTCTGACTAACATCAGAAAATGCACAGGCGGAGTCACAGCAAAGTTTTCCTGTGAACAGAGACCCCAAAGCAGTGGCAGCACAGATGCTGTCACTGTTCCCCTCCTCCTGCTCCTCCTCCTGCTCTTCCTCCTCCTTCTCAACTTCTTGACCCCTAGCATTAGGGACACCTGACAGCATGAGCTAGAACCTCACTTCCAACACTGCAGCTGAGGGAGCTTCATGGCTTTGCCTCACGTTGTCCTCTAAAGTAGCAATGAGCCTGGCAGGAGCACTCAATGAGTGGTCGCTGTCATTCTATTTCTTGCAAAGGGTAGAACAGGCATGAATTTAGGCACTGTACTGAGGGCAGGGAAAGGTACCTGTTATGTCTCTATAGAGAGAAGAAACCTCCATAGAAATTTCTACTTGAATAAAGACATCTGTAAATAGCTAATTATATACCATTTTAACTTTCCTACATATACAAATGTAGAGAAGTGACAACTGATACTCTATTATTAAGACTGCCCAAACTTATTGAATATTATAGCAAGGCTGCAAACCCCCATCTGTCTGACTGCTGGGCTGGAACTCTCACCACTATGTAGACCTGAGGATTTTCTTTAGTGGCTTGCAAAGCAGCTGTGTATATCCCCTACTCATGGTCTCCAGATCTCAGACACACAGGGCACAGCCTTCTGTGTGGGGATGGTGGTGCAGCTGCTGCAAAAACCTTGTTCTCCTTGAGCACTGTCACATCTGGAAATAACAGGAGGCATGCCAGCAACACTGATGCAAACTATAGCCACATTTAGGAGACAACTTCCTGCAGACACTGGCATATCACAGAGACAGAGGGATAATTTTGCTCCAGGCCCCAGTGTTTCCTTGAATAGCCAGCATCAGCCTCAGTTTGGGAGCACTGAGACTTCCGCATGCTCTTGGGAGCTGGACCTGGAGTAACATCTGAGAATGTTAAGGCTAGAAGGCTGCTGGGTTAAATAAAGCTGAAGATCTTCACAAATAGCCCGCAAACCTCAGCAGCTTCATAATGCAAAGTCTTATTCTTTGTTCAAGTCATAGAATGCACAGAGCCCACCGAGAGGAGGAACAAGCCTGAGTTGCTCGTTCATGTGGTGTTTCAAGGTCCCAGCACATTGCATCTGGCTGCTCCTCCATCTGCTGGATGCCAGGAGTTTCAGCATCCCTGGAGCTCTGCGCTGCATCTGTTACATCTTTCTGGCTAACAAGGCAAGACTGGGGAGGCAAGGAGATCAGAGGAGACACTTAGGCACCAGCCCTGGAAATGATCCACATCTCTTCCATCCACACCCCACTTTCCAAAACTCCTGGGCCCTGGAGGAATAGGGTAAGAAATGGAAGCTGCTGAGGCCCTAAAGTTCCCTGCCACTGTGTCTGTTTCTTTAGGTATTTGTAGACCATGTGCAACTTAAACAGTTGCAAGAACTACTGTCTGCAACATGGTCGCAGTCTCCTTGGCACATTCTGAACCACCTGCCCCTGGTCAGGTTGTGGGTTCAAATTCTGTACCAAATGCATTTGCATGTAGGCAAGATCATGACCAATCTGCAAAGTGCAGTTCACTGCTGCCCCTCACAGCTTCCCCTCTCTATAAACAGCTCCCGTGGTCCTTGGACAAAGCTGGATGGTCACAACGCTGCCTGGGGAAGTGACTAGCTCTCTCATGAGGGCCCTGGGCCCTGAGAAAGGTGGCCAACTCCAACATGCTGCCACTTCTCTGCAGTGATAGCAACACTGAAGATCAGTCCTGAGCTTCTGTAAGCATCTGTTTCTCATCAGGTTCGTGCCAGGCACACTATGAGGTAGAAGGCTATCAACGATGAAGGAGTAGCCAACAGAAAGCTTCTGCCCTGATAAGATGTATGGTTTGTATGGACAGAGGAAAGGAGTGTGTGCCTGCTGTGAGGAGGAAGACAGAACGTGTCTCCCTCCAGAGCTCAGAAGGGCACGTCAGCCTGGGTTCAGGGATACAGGAAGGCCTCCAAGCAGTGCCTTAATGGAGACTGTAGTGAGCAAAGCAGCTGCTCACCAGATAGAAAGGGATGCAAGTGTTTGATAAGACACCTATGAGAAAAGCATGCACACCCATGGCAAGAAGGCCAAGTCATTCAGAGACACTGAGGGTGAAGTCAGAGGAGTAAAATGAACCTAGCAGAGGCAAGAGAATCCCAGTCTCTGGGAGGCACACGAATGTTGTCCAGAGGGAAACTGAACAAGCGCCAAGGAATTTAAAAGATGGAGAATCCATCCCATTGGTGTCTGAGGAAGATCCATCTGGGTGACATTCAGGAAATCAAGAGAAGTAGGTGAGGTTGGAGGCAAGCAGACGGAGGAGGCGGGCCTGCAGCAGCGGTGTAAATGACACAGCAGACTAGAGTAACACAGGTATCCCCGCAGGTCCCCCAGGAGACCCCAGCTGCTGCAAGATGGGGTAGAGCCAGGGTTCTCCAGGGACACCTGTGCAGAGGCCACTGCTTCTGCTGCTGAAACGTCCAGTACAACCCAGCCACAAGCCCTGCCCTAAGTGAGGCTCAGGAACCCAGGGGGTTCTCCTCCCTGGGCACAGCAATGCCTCATTCTGAGCACATGTAGCCTGGGCATTGAGTGGATCAGCCTTGTGAAAGCAGTGCTCCAAGTCCCTCTCACAGGGCTGCACTGCGCCCCCGTGGGTAACCACCAGGCTTACACACAGTAACAGCCTCCAGATGAGCATGAGCTGCTGGCCAGGGAAGGACAGAAAGACACAACGCAGAGCAAGGGGGCCTGGGGAATGTATGCTGGCTGGAGTGGCAGCAGGGTGTCATGGACAGCAGCCAGGAGAAAACTGATAGACCCCCGAGGCCTCACCACTCTCTGAGCTTCCTTCCCTAGATGCTGAAGGTCCAAAGTGGCCTGCAAAGGCCAGGCTCTTCAAACACAAGGCCAAGGAAGATCCGTCAAATGTGGAAACAGGCTACCAGCCCTGGAAATGATCCATTTGTTTCATCTTTCTTCCAGGAGTCATTTATGAAAATGATTTTTATTTCATTTATTATGGATTTGTGTTTTTCCCTCATACTGTCATTTCCAGTCAGAAAATGACTTGTGCATTTCTTTTTTTTCTTTTTAATCTATTTATTTATTTATTTGTTTGTTTGTTTGTTTGTTTATTTATTTGGTACTGGGTCTCGCTATACAGCTTGGACTCCTACAGCTTTGACAAAATGAAACTAAACTAAAAATCGTCCTGCTTCACCCTCCCTCCACAGCGCTGGGATGACAGGCATGTGTCATGATGCCCAGTTTTGGTGTCCAGCACCATGTACCCGGGGTGGAGCCAGAATGGCCTGAGGTACCAGGAATCAAATCTGGTCATTACACTTGCCAGGCAGGTGCTTAGACTGCCAACCTATCTTGGCAGCCCACCTTATGCATTTCTATACTCTTTGGAACCCATTTAGGATTTCTTTGCATTATACGATACCATTTACTTTTGAATCCTTGATCTGACTTATCTCTTAGTGAACTTGCATCTTAGAGTAGCTTCCATGAAGCAAAAGAGGTGCACTTTCAAAACCACTACATTTCTGAAAGTGTCGTTTCTTTTTCCAGCTTCACACATCGACAACAATTTCGCTAAACACAGAATTCTAGGGCCACAACCTTCAGTTGCTCTATGTTGCAGAGGTCTCTGAGGCGAAAGGATGCTGCTTCCTGTATGGGCTGTGGACATTCTCACCTTTTGTGGGGTCGCTTGTGAGAGTTTTTAACCCCTCAAAATCACATCAGAGAAGGTAACTTCTGCACCTGACAAGGTCAGTCAAATCCCCTCAGGATTTACCCTGAAACCATGTACAGCAGTGTGTAGATCTTTTGCTAATATCAGCCATGTGGATGAGTCACGGCCATTGCTGGACCAATTTACTCTCTAGAAAAGCATAAAAGAATGTTTTCTCTCCATATGACTCTTCTTAGGCTCACTCTACACCATCAGTCACTTTCTTCTGTGGTCCCATAATATCCTTGATCAGAAAACTTGGGACTCCGCTGAATAAGGAATGTTACAGTACGGCTTCTCTTATGTCCTGAGTCCTCATTGATCTTGAAGGGCTAGGACAAAACTCTTGGCTGTCTTTGTAGCCCATCTTTTTGTCTAATTTTTTGGTCTGCCAACTTAAGTTGTTAGCCAGAAGAGAAGCTTAATGATATTATTACCCTACAACATAGGCAGTTGAGCTTAACATCACTGTCTGACTATCAGATGCCTTAAGCATAACATGGAACAGGTATTTTCTAAAAATTTATCTTGGTCTTAACCATCCAGCAGAAAATATAAACACAAGATATAAAACATAAGACCATATTAATATGCTGAGCTGGAAAAGGCTCAAGTCAACAACTTCTGACATTGCCAGTCCTATGGATAATCCACTACTATTTTGAGCTACTGGACTATATTGGATTATTTTTCCGAATTCATGTACATATAATATTTAAAT
>PVKA01019543.1:0-17536 GCA_004027165.1 Ctenomys sociabilis | reverse complement strand
TATTATAACTGTCCTAATCTGTTTGGAAACTATCTCATTGCTATTTATTTCTCAATAAAATTAATTTTTTATAAAAAGGAGAAATTAAAAAGAAAAAGAAATCACATCAGGCTCTTCTCCCAGGCTCCGGGAATACAAGGGAGAGAGGTACGACACCATGTGGTAGCATGAGGTAGGTGCAGGTGGAGCTCAGGAACACAAAGCTTCCATAATAATTTTCCCATCTCCATCAAATATTAGGCCCAAGCACAGTAGCTCAGCCATGCACTCTGAGCCCCCATTTCCATTCCACAAGCAGAAGTTTATTATAAAGCAATAAGATTTCTACAGCAAGGGCAAAAGTCACATGAATTGGATTGAAAAAACAATAAATTGAAACAAATGTTCCTAAGATGTGCTTTCCTCTGCCAGCTCCACATCCCGTTGACAGACGCTGCAGATTCCATGCACGCTCTACATTCTGAGTGGCCCCACTGCCCTTGCCTGGTTTTTAAGGGTCCTGTAACCCATCTCAGGACTGCTTGGTATCCCAAGCTGCCCTTCCATGCCAAGTTAGCTTTATAGCAAAAGGCCAGTGCTGCAGGAGCAAGAGAACAGATTCCAAGAGGAGAATGCAATCAGAGAAGATGGCACTGAGGCCGGTGGACAGGCCCTGGGAAGAAGTGCATGGACTCCAGCATGGAGGGTGACAGAGTCTCTGAGCCAGCAAAAACCTCTGGGCCCAAAAGTGCCTCCAGAAGTCATCCCACAGGGAACAGCTCCCAAGACAGCTGCAGCAGGACCTCTCCTTGACTACCAAAGACTCACAAGGTCTCATTTGACATGCTGGTCTATGTATGAGCTCTTTAGCTTTGCACTGCTTTGTTTTGCACTGCAGCTCATTGCCACAGTAACACTGGCCCCAACTAAGCCTCTCAGCAAGCACAATAAAATCCCTGTGTTTTTGAGAGAGTTGAGGACTCCTGCTCCTCTCCAGCTCTGCCCTTCACTGACTATATCCCTCTCTGGACAGTGTTGCAGCACACATCTAGATGCCCCTCATAGTGACATGCAGTCATGACGGGGCTTTTCCAGAGGTGGCTGGATCTAGAGTGCATGATGCTGGGATGCAGAGTGTGCGATTATTAAATCAGCCCACTGATTAGTTTGGCATAGTTCTGAGTGTGGATCACAGGAAAGCCCACCCTGGGTGGAGAAGCTGCCCACCCTCAGGATGTGTAGCCCGGTTAGACTATAAGGGACAGAAAAAAAACTCCTGTTGCTGCTTGCTGCTTACTGTTTGTGCTGCCTTCTGCTTGCCATAGACTGTTTCTCCTCTACCATGCCACCCTGTCTGGGAGCCATTATGGAGTGAACAATCTACAAACTGAACTAAACAAATCTTTCCCCATTTAATTTTGGGTGCCAGATATTTCATCTTAGCAACGAGAAAAGTAACTAAGACAGTAACTAAGACATCTTGCATCACTTCTCTATGCTTATTGTTATAGGTACAGAACAAGATGTGGAAAACCACCCTGCTGATGCCTTTTACATGTGGTAAGATGCTCATGAGACAACATCTGCTACAGAGAGAACAGACCTGCTCCCAAGGACCAGAATGATGTCAGTGGAACTACAGAGCCTTTTCTAAATAGGTCCCCTTGGGGTGAGTGATCAAGCATCCTAGGATACAACACCACTGAGAAACTTCTCTGGAGACAATCTCCATCCTGGCTGGACCATCAGTATTCAGGGCTCAGTGGGCACCATCCTGAAGACTCTAAGCAGAACTCAGGGAACAGCATTTCAGGGACTGGGAAGAAAGGACATGTGCAGCCACAAGGCCACCCAGCACATCCTGCACGCTGCACCACGAAGTCAGTGATGGCATAGTTCCAACTGTCATTCATGCGGATCTGACGTTTCCTAAGTCACTCCCCATGCCAGAATTCATTCTATAATGAAACAAAAGCATTATCCTGGGCCATTGTCTATAGACTTTTCAATAGAAGCTTATCTAATTGGATTTTTTTTTTAAATTCTAGTGTAGAACATTGAACCCACCCCTCATATTTAAGTGTCTGCTAATATCCTCTACAGTTTGTAGATGTCTTATGAGGCACATTATTATAGTCACTTGCTCAAAATATAGTGGTTATATGAATTCCACGTGCCAGGCAGCATGGCCAAAAGTGAGTTACCAGCGGTATACCTACAACTGTCCTTGCCCTTACAGTCGTGTGACCCAGACAAATAGGATGCAAGAGATGGTAGAACAGCTTGATAAAAGTTCAAACAAGCTGGGCGTGGTGGCAGATGCCTGTAATCCCAGCACTTGGGAGGCTGAGGCAGGAGGATTGTTGTGAGTTCGAGACCAGCCTGAGCTACAAAGTGAGCTTAAGGCCAGCCTGAACTGCATAGGGAGACCCTGTCTCAAAAAGACAAAAAAAAAAAGTTCAAACAGAGGATTTGAAAATATGTGGAGTTGTGGTTGATATTCCAGAAAAAATGAATTTGAATGTGTATTAAAACAGTTGCTGAAGAAAGAAGACTTTGCATAATAGAAAGGCCCACCTGTTCAGAACCATGAAGAAGTAGCAACTGGAATCACTGATTAGGAATTGGTTCAAACACAGAAGAACCAACTAATGCAATCAGAGAACCAAGGACCACATATACCCCAAACTTTGTCTGTGAATTGCTAGGAAAACTGGGCTTCCCTACAGGTGCCCCAATAAACCAATGCTAGCTGCCAAGCAGGTTATGAATTGCTAGTTTAGGTGACCTGCAATGGTACTCTCCATGCTAATGCTTGCAATAACAAATTTCATTAAGCCCAACCAATAAATTCTTGCACATTAATTAAGTCATTAAACAAATATTTGCTAAATATAATTAAAATGTGATAATGTAAATCACAGAGACCTAGTAAAACACCTTTTGGGGAAGAAAAGAAAAAGGTAAACACATTTCTGGCAGAAACCCAATTTCTATTTCTCAAAGGGCAGCTTTGCATCTTCAGTGTGGGAGGGAAGAAGGGCAAGAGGGCATCAGCCAAGGAAGAAAAGGATGCTGCCTTCTTAAACAATGCACACTGCAGCCTGGAACTCTGTGACACTGTGAAACAAAAGACAGCAGATGTGGGAGGGAGCTGCAAAGCACTCCCAGGTTTTATTGAGGAGCTTGAACTCTAAGCTCCAAACTAAGAAATCAGGCACTTCCTATCCCACCAAAGCCAACTAGTGATGTGTCCTCCTTGGTGCAGGCCAGGGAAGGTGAGCAATGAAGGCAAGCAGGCAGTGGCTCAGATGGGCATTAAACCTCAACAGAGACAGTAGAAGTCTTCCAAAAGCTATCAGCACCCTAATTTTTGTTGATGATTATTGTATCAACAACCACCAGAACAACCCTTCCTCTTAGCTCCTATGCCTTTCTAAAATGTTACGGTTTGGATATCAAAAGTCCCCCAAAGACCACATTTTGATGGCTTTGTAGCCATGACTATTGGGAGATGATGGAACTGTCACAAGTTGGGGGTTAATGGGGGAAAATTAGGTCACTGGGCATAGGGCCTTGGAGGTACTGTATCTCTTGTTGGCATTGTGGACTGCACCACCCTAGATGACAAGGAAACCATGGACTAAAACATCTGATGATCCAAGATAAATCTTTCTTCTTTTATTGTCTATGTCTTTTATTCATCACAAGAGCAGAAAGAAAATCAATACATACAGTGATCCCTTTTGTTGGCTCAGGTGTGACCATTCAGCCTGCTCTGACCCACAGAGTGCTGATGGGTCGATGCAAACAGAGGTTGTCTTCTTAAAGTTCCTCTTCTTGAAACATAACTGCCGTGCTCTAAGGAAGCTCAGGTGATCTTGTTGTAAAAAAGGGGCACATGAAGTGGTATGGAGATGAATTCTGAGAGGGGAAGTGATGGGAGAAAGAACCTTAGAGACCTGGAGGATATTCCAGAGAAATCCAGCCATTTAGGAACCAGTCAACATGACAGAGCAAAAACAGACTCCTCAACCTTAGAATCATAAATGTAATGGTCATTGCAGTCCACGCAGCTTTGCCATGACCTGCAATGTGGCAATGCAACTCGGAAGAAATGAAAAACTGGAATCACACAGACCCAAAATACAAAGTGTGTTTTTGGAAGGTCAAGCATTAGTCCAATAGGAGTTTTAGAAGAGAAAATGCAGTAAACCAAGGAAACAAAATGAAAATTTCTTAGGTTCGAAGGAACATGATATGCAGGTAAAAGAGGTCCCAAAGTGTTAAGAAAGTTGGAGAGGAAAGACAAACACCTGGAACACAATGATAATATTTCAGAAAACAAGGATAAATATAGGGTAATAAGAAAAATCTCTCCCCAAAACTATAAATTTTAAAAAGTGTCACTCCAAGTGGTATAAAATGAGAACCGTATTAAAATTTTCATTAGAAACATTGAATGCCAAGAAATGTTTCAAAAGTTGAAGCTTTTAAAGGCATCACATCTTTGTAGTTCTTGACCATGGCATAGTGCAAAAGATGAAAGATTACTCTGAGTCAATGTCCCATTCCAAGCTGCAAGAAGGCCCAGAGAGACCCCCTTAACTGAAATCCCCCAGTCTCATAAACACAGCCTTGAGCTGAGGCCTCTGCAGCTTTTTATTGGGCAGCAACTCATGTAAGGCACAGAGCAAGGTGGAGTGGTCTACTAAATGACTGACCTTGGGAGTAGCCTGCATGATGAATTGGAATGTGAAGAGGACAAAGGCCAGAATGTCCTCCCTTAAGGCAATACATTTTAATCCTACTTGGGCTGATGGCCCAGTAGGTTCTCTTTAAATCACTAACCATGCATTCCAGGAGGTTCAGGCCACCTGACTCCAAAAGTCCTTTAGCTCTGCATGTCTGTTTCATACTTGCCTCCTGCCAGCACCCCCCACAATCAGACAGGATACTACAAATGGAAACTCTCACATCCAATTTTATAAGATAGTTCACAACCAAAACGCAGATGCATTAGAAATACCATATAAAGTTACCTTTGGGCTATAAAAATAAATAATGTCTGAAACAAGTGAATTTTGCATTTATGCATTAGTCTCATCCACAGAATATTTCATTATGCACACACAAGTGGAAAATATCAAAGTTTGTGTGACTCAGGACCCAAGCATTTTGATGAGGGGTAGCCACCATCCTCTACCCACCACTAAGTGCAAATCCAAGCACAGTCACTCAAGGAAGACTGTCTGGGTTCAAATCCCCACCTCTTCTGAATCCAAGTGAACCATAATGTTTCTGGGCATCAGACACAAAATGAATATAAATAGGAATCCACAGGTATAGAACAGGGATAATACAGAGCCCTGGTTGTTTTGAGGATTAAGTGAGTTACTCTATGCGAAGAACTTAGAGTATCACATCACCCCTAATAAGAAATATGGGTGGGCTGGCCAAAGAGCTCAGTAGATAAGCAATTGAGACTGGGAGTGGTGGCACATGCCTGTAATCCAAGCTCTTGGGAGGTTGTAAACCGGCAAATCACCACAAGTCTGATCTAGTAGTGAGACTCTGAACACCCTGTAGACCCTTCCCTAAAAATAAAAAATAAAAAAATGTGGGCATATGAAGATGTGTTTGTGAGTGTGCATGCATCAGTCCTAATTGTTGATACCATTGTTATTTTGTTATTAGTGTTTTGGGTATCATTTCTTAATCATCATTTTGTTGTGCAAAGCAAAGCTAAGGCAACTAAAGGAAAAACTAACCTGTTTTATTCTCACTGCATAAAATCTTCACATCCCAAACCCTATTTGTCACATGTTCAGAACATGTAGGATGTTGTGACACCATTATTCTTATTGTAATGGTGACAGTGATTCTATATATCCTTCAGCTCATAGCAGTGAGAAGAGGGTATGGGAGGAGCCAGATGCATGTGTGCTGAGGGCTTAGAAAGGCTGGTCTACAATTTCCATGCTGTTCTTCCTTTCTCCACTGTCTGGTGGCCCTAACTGGTCATCTTCCCTCATGGCCTGGACCTTCCCCTTCCATGTAGTCCCTTCTGAACAACTGTTCATTCCATTAACTTTTCTCTCAAAGACAAGCTGAGCAACGAGGCCCTCCAAGCTCCCCAGGCCTTTCCCTCTGCCACACACACATCCCTACACACTGCCACCGTGTGATTCCTTCCCCTCGCTGCTCGCTATAGCCAGCCTTTTGCCTGTACCTCTGAACAATCACCTGACCAGCCCAGCTATGATAATCCTTCAGCATGCCAGGTCTCTGACATAGCCACCACCCCAGCTCTCTCGTGTCACAGGGATGGAGGACATGGATGAAACATAATGCTTGTTCCTAAACAGAGACCTGGAAACCTCCTCAGTAAGCCTGCTTTTCATGTCCAAAAGAATTGGTTTCCTTCAAGCGATTCAAATGTCACCTTCCTCACAAACATAGGAGAGAAGGACCAATGCACAGAGCTTGGCCCTCGTGACATAGTCTTAAAATGCAGGCAAATGAAATCAGTCTAAAGTGCATACGTAATATTCATATGTCTCTATCCTTATTTCAGGCTGTATGCAAATTTTTTAAACCTCCAAGAGCAAAAAGACATGCACTGCAGAAACATCCAGAGCTATTGAGCAGTGGCCTGAAAGCACTTGCCTCCTGTCTCCCACTGTCTAGGGGATACAAATGTAATAACAGCATCTCTAACCCAGCTCACAGATTGACATGCGATGCACCTTGTCAAGGCCCTGCTGCTCCCCCAGGAATTCCGAGCTATTTCTTTGTGTTCTTGCTGAGTGTTGGCTCAGATATTGACTCAATTCCCCTGGATGCTCTGACAGGTCCAGGTGGCTATGCTGCAGCATCCCTGCCTCAACAGCTAGAAAAACAGCCTGAAGCCACTGGTGTTAATCACACACACACACACACATTGAGAGCCAAACAACATTCCTGGCATGAATGAGATGCCCCAATCTCTGGGCTGAGGCTAAAGGGCTTGGGTGGGACAGAAGTGGATTCTGTCACTGATCTACGCTACAGATGGAAATCTGCTTCCAATGAGAACTCTGAGCAGTTGATGCAAGCTCTGAAACAACCTCCATGTGGTGCACTTGTCAGCCTCAAGCCCAGGAGAAGCACCCTGTAAACCATCTCCTGCTAACGTCCTTGTTCCCAAGTGGCTGGAACAACACTATCAAACTGGGAATGCTAATTAACATGGATTAAGTGGAGGGAATGCATTTGCACTGATATCTATATCAAATCTTCTTGGACAGTTCAATCCTTCTTTGACAACGTGCAAAATAACCACCAAAAAGCATAATCCATCAGAAACAAAAGGACTCATGTTATGGTTTATATCTAGATGTTTCCCCAAAATCTCCTGTACTCAACGATAGAGGAGACTTTTGAAAGTGATTGGATTATGGGTCAGGATCACTGAGTTGTCATTAGAGATAAGATCTGGCAGAGCACTGTGGCCAGGATATCTGCATACTACCATGCAGCTCCCATGACCGTGCTTATTATGTGCAATGCTGTGAGCAGCTCTCAACCACTATGCCATCCTGCCTTGAAGCCAGCCAGCTGTGGACTGAAACAGAAACCCAAGCAAACCTCTCCTCCTCTGAGTTTAAGGTTTTGAAAAATTTGTCCCAGCAACAAGGAACTAAGATGGCTAACATCTTCAGAAATTTTATTTCAAAATAACTGGGCAGGGCCAACGAGATAGCTCAGTGGACTAAGTGCTTACTTAGGCAAATGCAGAGATGCATTCAGTGCCCAGCCATACGCCACACTGGCCCCTTCCCCTGGCATACCAAGCTGGCCACTGATTCAGGATGTGGTGGCACATGCCTGTAATCCCAGTGCTGAGGAGGCTAAAACAGCAAGATTACTAGGAGTCCGAGCTGCTTAGTAAGACTTTGTACCAAATACATTAAAAAAAAAAAAAATGACTAAACAAAGCAGAAAGATCTGCAAGATGAGCATAACACTTGAAAGGATTTTAAACAAATTTCAAGACTACCACAAAAAAGAATGGTGAAGTGGTTCCAGGGAAAGAACAAATAAGAATGAGGAATAATAAAAGAACAGGAGAAAACAATTACTAACTTTAAACAAAATCATAAGAAATTATAAAAGCATAATGAAAAAGCAAATATCAAGAGGAATTTCAGAATTCTTGAGTATTTTAGCTATCACTTAAGGCAGCTGGAATAGAATCATTATGAAAACATAAGATTAGAAGAAAATTTTCAGAAATTTAGAAAGAACAAATATTGAAAATTAAAGTGAAACACCACATCATATCTTAAATATACGCAGTATCTATGTTTCAGTTATGCCTTCATAAATCTGGAGGAAAAAGGAAATCTGAAGTGATTCTTTGGGTTGTAGGAAAATTACAGTGCAGACATCAACATCAGAATATATTACAAAGCATTAATTTTATATCTTTCTGAGTGTGTGTGTGTGTGTGTGTGTGTGTGTGTGTGTGTGTGTGTGTGTGTGGTCTTGTGCATGCCAGGCAAGTACTCTACCCTCTCAGTTACAGGTTGCAACCTATTTTTACTTTTTTTTTTCTTTTAGGTAGGATTTCACACAGTTCTCCGGCTAGCCTTGAATTTTCTGTCCTCTTGCCTCAGCCTTCCAAGTAGCTGGGATTATATGTGTGAGGCATCATGCTCAGCCAGATCCTTTTCTATCTATAGAAAATCAATGAATTGAGATTACTATGGAAGGCCAAACTTTCCTCATTGTGTGATGGTAATAAACATTCATGAAATACAGCATGAAGGAGGCTCCTGTGACGGTAGTCACAGTCACAGTGCTCACCAAGCGGCAATCTCTACACGACCCAGTCGTGGCTCAGTGACTCAGCATGTGGTAACCCATTCTATCTACCCCAAGTTTACAAATGAGAAAACAGGCACCACAAGGTCAACATGTTCCCCCAGTAAGAATCTCCAAGTAAGTCATGGGAGCAGGTTTGGAGTCCAGATCATCAGACTTGAAGTCCAAGTGCCTAACCACACCACTGTCTGCATCCAAAGGAAATGGTGTTGAACCTCCCTGTGCTGTTGCTGCTGTGGGATCAGGTGGGCAGTATAATTCATAGACAAACATAGTGCTTGCCATGAAGGCAGACTAGGGTAGAGGCCACAGGTTCTAGACTCACTGAGGGCACAGCAGATACTCTTACCTTCTCACTCACATGGCATAGGCACTGTTGCACTGGGGAAATGCCAAGTGATGTCGACTTCACCTCACTGCATTCCAGTGCCTCTGGGGCTTTCTGGCCACATGGGCTTGGGGCCTGTGTGCTCATCTATAGCTCCTAAGGCTGAAGGTGGTCCAAGGCCTTCACAACCTCCACATCTACCCCAACTCCATCATTTCTAAGAGAATCTGACTGACCTGACACACATTCAGAGGTCATTGTCCCAGGAAGGTGAGGATCAAACAAGGCCTAGTGAGGTTTCTACAGATGACTACTCATGTACATGATGGAACTTTGGAGTTCCCATGAATTCATGTTTTTGTGCTGTATTCTCATTGCATTGAATCCATCACAAGAATCCCTTACTTGCCTCAAACACAAAATCAAATCCCAAAAATTCCATGGAAATAAGAGTTAAATTCCTACCCTTGGATCAAGTCCTTTCTCTAGGTAAGAGTCTTGCTAATGTCACCATTTTATTTTAATTCTGTAGACACCTCAAAAAAGACCAGCACAAGAGCAGCATGGCACCTGTGTGGCAAGCACAAGGTCCTGAGTTTGATTCCCAGTTCCAAACAAAACAACAACAACAAAAGAGACCAGTGCCCTAAAGGGCTGAGAATCTAGTCATCAGGCCAGAGCAGATCAACATAGGTTAAGGTAGAAAAGAACAGGCCCAGGCCAGGGACTTGCTAGCTATTCTGATTTGGGGGGAAATAAAATTTCAAACAAAGAAAAACCCTGCCAGACACTACAAAGGCCTCCCTGAAAACTCAAGTGACAAGACACCTTCTTAGAAAGCCAGCAAGAGCTAATCAAAGGCTGACAGGCTTCTGAAAAGATCACTGTGTGTTTATTTCAAAAGTGGTCTTTGAAGGTGTTTTAGAAGTCAAGGACACTTCTAGGGGAAGTCAACACAAAGTTACCCGGAGAGAAAAAGAACAGAAACAAAAAGGCCTCTTCCCAGAGGAAGCCAGGCAGGAACAGTGTGGGCTACACTTGGTGAAGAGCTCTCTGCCATCCTTCTACGGCCCCTTTGTGGGGGGGGGCAGCCCTCCTCTGAGAGGTGACCCTGGGTCAAGGACAAGGCACAGAATGGGAGAAAAGAATACACTGAGCAGTAGAACCAGCAGCACACAGCTGCTCAGCCTCAGCCTGGGGGGTCAAAGGCACTCTCCATCTTTGGATCCTTGGTAGCAGGGATCAGCACATAAGTCTCTCAGCCAAGTCCATGCCAGCACCTGTTTGGAGAGAGAAAGTTCAGTTAGAATAAATCTAGGATTGGCCCCACAGACATGCAAACCTTGCTGTAATGGAAGACTCCACACAGAGCTGCCTGAGTTTCTCATGCACCCCTCCTGCCATTTTGAAAGCCTAACAAAGAGGCTCATATTTTCATTTCCTCCTTGGTAAGTTCCAGTCCAAGTATAAACTTCTAAATTATTATGGCCTGGATTCAACATGGCTGAATCCCCAAAAGCAACGGCTTATCTTTCCCAAGATCACCTCCTCCATTACCCTCACCCCAGCTCCAAATGCAACTTTCTTTTACCATTCCCACACCTCAGGGTAGACCCCCCCAATCAGCTCCTTATGTGTAACTGAACCTGTCCTCCAAACCCACCCCTAGCCAAAGTCTATAAAATCTCAGCTTTCCTTTATCTCAGGGCAAAAGATTACCTCTATCTCCCCAAGGTCCTCTCTGTATCCTCCCAACCCTTTTCTTTTTACTTCTTCTCTGCCATGCTGAAAATCCCGCCACTTCACACACACACACACACACACACACACACACACACACACACCCCAAGCAGTCTTGAATACTGCTACATTCATTCCTTTATGTGTGGTCTCTGGCTGCTTCTGTATAGAAATGGCAGAGGAGCAGTAGCAAGAGATCGCATGGCCTACAAATCACAAATATTTACCACTTGACCTTTCACAGAAAAATGAAAAGCCAGTCCTTGCTCTGCAGAGTTCTGTGCTGTGACTCATGTCCATTACCACACGGAGGTCCTGTGGGGATCCTCTCCAGGTTCTTCATTTCCTAATGAAAAAGTCAACAAGACACAGAGAAAAGGAAGCAGAAATATATTTGCAAAGAATGCTTTCCTGATTGGTTCCATGCACACTGTTCAGGAACCACTGTGGAGCCATTTGGGGTTCTGTGTCGTGTGCATCTCATGCATGATTTTATGGCTTTCACACATTCAGCCCTGTCAGTTCGGTTGGCTCCAGATGCCACATGTCCTGTGCAGAATCCAGGTTGGAAGCACGACTGTCCTGCAGTGGAGATGCCAGGCCTGGGGTAAGTAGATGCACAGAACCCGACCCTGCTGCTCAGAATCTTCCCGGCTCTGCTTCACCTTCCTTCTCAACCCAAAGTGCTTCATTACCAAGTGAAATGTTTGCCTTGTCTTACTAACCAGTGTGAAAATTATCTTCACAGATATTTTTTATAATACAAGGGATTTTATACCTATAGAAAGATTTTTAAAAGATGATGTGCTACACATGGGCTTGTGTATTTGTGAATGTGTGAGTCTGTGAATGTGTCACAAGGTATGAAAAATACCTTCATTCATGAAGGTTTCAACATCATGAATGAAGTTGAAACTTTCACCACATGGGCACTGCCCTCCCCTCATCCCCTAAAGGACAGGGTTTCAATCTAACATGCCTGCCCAGAGACCCAGACCTTAAGGCCTTGATCCCTAGGGAGGAAGGATCCCATGAAAAGTGCTGGATTATGGGGCCCTTGCCTCTCTCTCTCTCTCTCTCTCTCTCTCTCTCTCTCTCTCTCTCTCTCTCTCTCTCTCTCAGCTCTCTGGCTCTCCATTGGAGCAGTTCTCCAATGGTGGAGTGTTCCATTTCCACCCCAATGCACTGTCTATAGCCACAGGGTTACCAGATCATGAACTGGAACTTACGAAACTCCAGGCCCAAAATGAACTCTCTCTTTGTCAGCTGATTTTCTAGGACATTTTCTTAGAATGGCAGAAAGTTGACTGACACACCAAGCCCTAAATTTGTTCCTTACAATCCCTGCTTCATGTCCCATAATTTTTCTCTTATACATATCCCTAGCACCCCTGAGCATCCCAGGAGCAGAACAGAGCTCCCTGCTGTCAACAGTAGCATTGGCCGCAATGAACTTTCTCTGAGTGCTAGCTGCTTCCTCAGTAAGGCATTTCATGCTCTCTTCTTTCCTGAGGTGATCCCAGGAAGACAGGAAGTGGGCTCTCAAGTCTTTCCTAGTAAATTAAATCTAAAATTCTTAGATCGTTGACCTTTCAATTTCTTCCTTTAATAAACCAAAGAGATTCTTGTATCTACCTCTTCACCTCATGCTGTATTATGTATGTCCAATCTTTCCCAAAGAACCTCAGGAAGCTAGTGAGTCAGCCCCAGTGTCCTCAGCAGAACCAGGTGAGGACCTCACACCAACATAGCCCCTTGCTCTGACCATCCGATGGACTACTCCTTGAAGGATCTGCGTCCATGTGTGTTCTTCTGGTTCCTGCTGGTGTGATTAGTAACCTTCAGTACTTCCTTTGCCATGTGACTGTCCTTTGTTGTACTCTAAGAGCCTGTGCTTCTTCATTGAAGTCTTGTCAATATGTGCCCCTTGCCTGGAGACAATGTGTAGTGAGTGGAGAGGCCAGATCTTGAACAGAACAAGATCATCATAGGAGATATCTGCCTTGGATGAGGCAGACTGTGTGGTCTGTAGGCAACGCAAGACTGCTTTCCTGAGGAAAAAGGGGAGAGACTGCTTGTGACAGTCAAGGTGCCTCTGGAATATTGAAATTCAAAGCACTAGGTTCACCCAAACTAGAAGCCCAGACCTCTGATATTTTGCCTTCCCTTATCTGAACCCTGTCTGTGTCAGGTCAGAGTCAGGCTGCTTTGCATCTCTGCCACCCTTGTCATCAGACTTCTCCACAGTCCAGATACAAATGCATCCTATAAAACTGCCACATCCTCGAGCTGCCAGCTGTGCCTTTAACTCACTGCCAACTGTCCTGTTACATTGAAATTTAACTTTCTGTTAATTTTGTAAGTTAATTTTCATTTTGCAAGGCCTTGGATGTCATCATCCGCAGCCAACAAACATGAAAATACCTGTAATTGTCATTATTCCCAATATTTAAGCTTATCAGCTATTTATTCTCCTAATACTTCCCCTCATTCCACCAGTTACTACGGCACCACCACACACTGTGTATTATGAGTGCCCCAGCAAGGTGTCCCACAAAGACTATAGATAGGAAATCCAACCACAAAATCCCATCTGGGAAATCTGCTCTCTAAGGACGTCCTGGTACCAACTTTCTGGATCTCAGAACACTGACCAAGAAGCAAAGTTTACATACTAATTCTTTACTAAGACAAGCAAGAATGGGGAGAAATTGAATTGAAGAATTAAACATGTGAAAAACATAGAAATGTATTGCACAGCTGGAATCAATTTCAAAAGGAAAACCCAGCAGATGGTACCTCTTCTGGAACTTCTCTAGCCCTACTGTGTCCCTCAAAATTGTCCAAGGAAAGAACAGTGAATGGTTTATCTATTAGTTTTTTTTTTATGATCCCTTGTGCAGTAGTCTTAATGACTAAACTCTTTTCATGCTCTTACTCAGGTGCTTCTGCATCACCCCTGGCAAAGCCAGAATCTCCAGGTCTACTCATTTTAGACCTGGTATTGGAGTGCTTGGGATAGAAAAATGCTGAAGGCCAGTGTTGGCCTCCAGGGACAACTAAACAACCTGGGGTATCAGAGAACAGAAAACTAAAGACATTGGTCAGGCTTTGGGGACCTCAGCCTAGACCAGGACATAGGCAGCACGTTTTACCTGTGGAGTGAATAAATAAGATCTGGGAGGGAGCAATTACAGCATGATTTAGTTTCTCATAATTCTGCTCTTTAGTAGTTTAGCATTGAAAACATCCATCCAGCTCTAATAATGAGCCTTTCAGATAAAGACAGCAGCTGGTTCTGCTGTTTGGACTCAGAAGAAAAAGGAACATTTGAAACAATTCTCCTTTGTTAGAATTGATATGTTTTTAAAGTTCATTAGGCTTTTTACTAATGTGTTACCTGAATTATTAATTTTCTTACATACTAACATGCAGGAATGTTTGAAATAGACATTTCAGGCATGGCTTGTGAGCTATAAGGACTGTTCCAAGACCTCCAATAAATGCCTGAAACCACTAATACTACCAAACCCTATCTATACTACACATACATATATACAATAAAGTTTAATTTGTGAATTAGGCACAGAACAAGATTAACAGCAGCCATTAATAAAATAATTATAATAATACACTATACTAAAGTTACCAAAGTATTATATTTGCTCTTTGAGTTATTATTAAGTCAAATAGCTTAAACCTAAGCTCAGCTATACTGCAATAGTTTCTCTGATCACTGAAATAGCCAGGAGACTAACAGTTGAGTAACATATACAGCATGGATACACTGAACAAAGGAATAATGGGTGTCCCATACAGCTAGATCATGACATCAAAAGATGTCACAGTGCTATTCAAAATTCTGTTCAATTTTTCTGCATGAATACCCATGAAAAAGTTAATTATGAATTATTTACTTCTGGAATTTTCATTTAATATGGTTGACTGAAGCTAAGTAAGACTACTGCATTTTATCCACTCCACATATATTAATGCATGATGCTATAACTGCTAACTTTGACAAATGAGGACCCAAGGCTTGAAACAATGAACTTGTCCAACAGTATAACGCTCATGTGCACTAGAGCCAGAAGCCAAAACTTGTTATGACTGTACATTGGCTCTTTCTAAATTCTACACAAGGGGCCGATGAGATGGCTCAGTGGAACAAGCACTTCCCTGACAAGTGCAAGGGCCTGAATTCAATCCCCGGTTCTGAAAAAAAAAATAAGTTATACACAATTACCCAAGACCTATATTATGACCTGAGATAATCTATATCTTGTCAAAGGACAAACTAGCAAATGAAAAAGAAAAGAAAGACTCACAACTTTCCCTTTATAAGTGCTTATTTGGGTTGACTTTGCTTTGACTTTGTCCCAGACACTTAAGAGTTTGTTGTTCTTGCTGGAGAATCTGAATCCGGAGGCTTGTAATGTAATTGCTGGCATTTAACTACCCAACACAGTCACACAACCTGCAATTCCACAGGCCATGATTGAAGGCTGGCTTTCTACTCTTAATTGTCTCACACTGCAGCACTTATTAAAGGTTTTGGAGACTCAGGAGTCATCAGGGTGAAACACTGAAAATAATTCCTGCCAACCATGCTCTCCTTTGGGACACCTTCTTAACAGCTCCTCCCTTGCTTTCCTTATGTTATATCTCCATAAAAAACAAAGAGGAGGACCTTGCTTCATCTCTGCTGTGACACTGCAAGAATGCCTGGACCAAAAAGTTAGAAACCTCTGTAACAAAATTTCTGTCTTTCTAATTGACTTTCAATTAACAAAAACATAACAAGGTAACATCCCTTGAAATTTTGACAATTAAGAGTTCAAAGAATGCACTATGTATTTCACCTTTCCAAGTAATGAGAAAAAAGAAAAAAGGAGTCTTATAGTTCCCTAAATTTAGTGATAACTTAATGCTTTCTCTTTATTTAAAATATTGAGAACTTCTTGCAGACTGAGGAGGAAAACAGGACTTTCTTGATACAAACCATCTGCCGTTTAAGCTGCAGGATTCATGAGAAGTCTATGAATCCTGAGAAGTCTATGTTCTGAGCTGAGAACTCTGGCCCTCGTAGAGTGTTTTAGAAAGGCAAATGCCAGTGGTTTCCCACCATTTCCTAGTGCCTTAGTCCATCTAGACAGCTATAGCAACATGCCATGGACTGGTAGCTCACAAACAATTTGATTTCACAGTTGTTGAGTCTGAAAGTCCAGGGTAAGGTTCCTGAGAGAGTCTAGATCTGCCAGACCCATTTCTCAGAGAAAAGGATTTCTTGCTAGATCCTTAATGGCAAAAGAGGTAAAGAGTTTTCCAGAAACCTCTTTCAGAAGAGCAACAACTTCAGCCACCTTCCTAAGGCCACATCCCTAAATGCCATCACTTTATGGGTTATGAATCCAACACGAGCTTTGGGCTAAAATAAGTAATGATTCTATAGTACCTGGTGGTGCTGAGTACATATCCCAGCACTGCCTGACCCCTTCCAGTAGATCCTTATGCTTAGTTTACAGTGTATAAAACCCAGAAAGTCAGGGTTGGGCAAGTATCTACCTGAAGGATGCTAACCAGATGAAGCTGGGACTTCTGGAACCAGTAATTGGATGTGAGGAGGGATGCTGGGGGAGATACAATGGCTGCATGCTGAGTGATCACCAGAGAATCAAGCTCTGAAGGGGCTACACTGTGTGACTGAAGAGGCTCCACTGCAGGGAGAGAGCACCCCTTGTATATCACCCATGACAGCCAGGCCATTTTATTAGAAAAACCCAAAGGATCATAAGTGCCAACTATTACTCAGAGACAAAGATTATATTACCACAGGATGGGATTTCTGCAAAAACTCCAATCTTAACTGAAATCCATCAGTATCCCTTCCTCCATGATACTTAACACTCAAAGATGAAAATAGACGTAGGCCAGTGTGAGCAAACTTTTTTCTGTAGAGGACTAGATAGGAAATATTTCAGGACTTGCAAGATCTAAAGTCTCTATCAGACCTGAATGAGGATGGCTATGATCTAATAAAATTTTCTTTGTAAAAGCCAGAAACTGATACGATTTGGTCTATAGGCTACAATTCGCAGACCCCTGATAGGAGGTCAAAGAGAAGCTTCACAAATCTTTCAGCTGAGCTCATAGGAGATTGGGTTGTCATACTCCTCACTGTGAATGGTAAAGAGTCTCAGCCAAGACAGATAATAGATGTTTCACTTGTTCTCCAGCCTCCTCCTTTGCTTCCCCATGTTAGAAAAATACCTCACCCTATCATCCTGAATGCATCAAGTGAAAGAGTGCTGTCCTTAGACTAAAAATTATCCCCTTTCTGATGGTAGCCAAGCAGGTCATGGCTGAGCTTCCCCCTCTACGTTTTCAACAAGGACTGATGGGAGGGGTGTTTTCACAAGAGAGCTGATTCATCAAGTTCAGAAGAGAAGTATTTTCTCTTTCAGTAGGAAATCAATCATTTAAAATGCCTATGCTATGTTCACACTATATTTATTCTGTTTATCTTGCCTTTGAAATCTTAAAATAATACCACACCACACCACACACCACACCAAACCACACCACACCACACACATATCACACCATGCCATGCCACACCAC
>PVKA01019542.1:0-41863 GCA_004027165.1 Ctenomys sociabilis | reverse complement strand
CTTCTTCCTTCATTCCCTCCCTCCCTCCTTCCGTTCCTCCCTTCTTCCTTCATTCCCTCCCTCTTGCCCTCCCTTCCTCCCAGCCTCCTCCCGCCCTTCCTCCCTTTCATTCACCGTCCTTTTCTTTCCTTCACAGTTTTTGGAAATAAGGATGTCTGAAAGGGCTTGCCTGGGCAGCGCTAGGTTACACAGCAGGGGGCCGGGGAAACTGGAGGCTGGTTGGACCTCTCTCTCCACGTATTTTCAGTCGCTGCAAGGCTGGTGTGGGCTTTGAGGTAGCTCAGGGCATTATGCTGCTTACATGGAGCTCAGGGCTCTTTAATCTGAGAGAATGGTTAAAAGAACTGGATTGGATTTGCATTGCTTTCTAGGACATGGCCCCAGAAATCCCATAAGCTGACCAGCTTCAAGGGAAGAGTACCTGAACCCCTGTCTCTACATGGAAGCGATGTCAAGATCCCGCTCTAAAAAGCGTGTGTAGGGAGGCATCACTGTGCTGTCTTTGATCTGCCATTGCGGAATCATCCTGCATGCCCGCCGCCACTGTGGATCCCACTGCGGACCCTTTCCTCCAGGTCTTTTCAAGACTCTCTGCTTGCTGTGTACTCATGGCCACTACCTGGTCCAAGCCATTGCCATTCCTGGCTCGGACTGCTTCAGTTGCCGCCAAATGGGATTTCTCGCTTCCATGTTTTATTTCCTCCAGTTCTTTTCCTTCTACAGCTAGTGTGATATTTTCAGAAAAACAAATCTGATTGCCACTTTCCCACTGTCGTCAGGACAAAGTTAAAGCTGCTTTCAAGGCCTTACAGGGTCTGGCCTCTTTCTGCCGCCCAGCTTACTCTTAGACACTGTCTCCTTGCTCCCACTGTGCAGTCCCATCACTTCTTTTAGGCCCTAGGTTCACCTTGTTGATTTCTCCTTGCAGCCTGTGTGTGCCTCACTCCCTCTGCTTAAAGGATTTCCCCAGCACCTTCCCTGCCTTTCCTTCCTCCACCCTCCATTCTTTCACTCCTTATCTAAGACGTACTCATCCTGCAGGTTGTAATTTCAGTGTTACTCTGGCACTCAGAATAGAGAGGTAGTATATGGCATGGTCACTGATTGCAGATCACCTAGGTCCAAATCCTTGCTTGCTCTCTTATTAGCTGAGTGACCTAGGGCATGTTACCTAATGTCTGTGTCCTCCTTTGTGAAGCAAAGATGGTAATTGTTAGCAGTAATGAGTTATCATAGATGCTATACTGAGAATACAGCCCGCCACAGTGCTCAACAAGTACAGCCAGCACTAGCTTGTCCATCTCCTAAACCCCTACAGAGGGCTGTGCATATTTCTTTTCTAATAGCTTGTCTAATCAGAGGCCATGTAATAGGATGTAAATAAATTTTTTGTTATTCGTTGCTAAATATAAGAGACCTTAACTAGGAGGTTCATGAACTTAGGTGAGAAAATGCTATTTCTTATTCTATCTATCTATCTACCTATCTATCTATCATCTACAGGGCCTTATTATGTAGTTCAGGCTGGCTTTGAACTTGCTTATATAGCCCAGACTGGCCTCAAATTCGTGGTAATCTTCCTGCCTCAGCCTTTCGAGTTCTGGTATTACAGGTGTGTACCACCATACCCAGAACCTCTTCCTCTTTTTAATTAACTGAAATTAAGCATTTTTTTTGGCTATGAATGTAAGTGACAAGACATACAAGGCAATATAGCTGGTAAGGCCAGCAGGACTTGTTACATTGCCATCAGTAGAAATCATACATATTGCTACTTCATGTCACAGTGCAGATGCTGCAGATGTCTTGAATTCCTGTTTGCACTCATCATTAGTTTGAGACTATGGAAACTTTAGGTTCACTCCTGTTTTCTCTTATTTAATCCATTAGTAAAGAGACTAATATAGTGCTATATCACACATTTGTCTTAATATTTTGATGACTGTATTTCAATGTAACTGGTTTTCCTTGTGACTCATATGTTATACATTCATAAGTATTTTCCTGAAAAGAGCCCATAGACTTCTCCAGATAGCTAACGAGGAGCCCACAATACATGAAACCCTTAAGAATTCTCTTGTAAAGAAAATTGTCAATGATAGGGAAAAAGGAGCGTGTGTGCGCGTGCACACACACACACAGGAGATGTGATCAATAAATATGGTGAATGTTAAAATCAGTCAATTTGAAATATTTACCTTTCATGGTCATTTTGACTTTGGGGAAGAGCCGCAAGTCCCACCAGGATGAATGCAGTGAATCAGGTGGGTGAGGACACACCCAGCCTAGTATTTTTACTTGGCAGAACCTTTTTTTCTTTTCCCTTTGGCAGAACCTTTTGAAATGCAGCCATGGCGGTGTAAAAAGACATTCACAAGAGGAGATATTGAACTGCTTCAAACAGGGTCAGGAATGGTAGGGTAAGTTTGTTTGAAGTATCTTTTTTGGGTCTTTTTGAGACAGGGTCTCACTATGTAGTTCAGGCTGGCTTTGAGCTCAGTTGGTAGCCCAGAATTGTCTTGAATTTGTACTGATCCTCCTGCCTCAGCCTCCTGAGTGCTGGAATTAGAGGCATGTACCCCAATTCCCTGTTGCAATAGATTTTTTTTTTTGCAATAGATTTTTAAAAACATTTTTAAATTAAATATATACTGTAAGTTTTGATGACACTTTGTATGTCTATCAATGTCTCTGTGTATGTATATCCATCTTTATCTATCCTTGGCCAATTCTCCTGAAATCCTAAAACAGTACATGTTATTATCCTCATTTTATAATGAGAAAACTGAGGCTCAATGGAATAGGTAAAATATCCAAGGTCATAGGCTAGTAGACTTGTTTTATAGTCCCTGTGGTTTTTCTTTTTTGGGGGGAGTACTGGGAATCAAACTGAATACCTCACACTTGCTGGGCAGGTACTGTACCACTGAGCTATATCCCTAGCCCAGCCCCTATTCCTAATGACTTTCCTACCCTGCTTTATGAATGAATCCTCTGAGTCCTTTCCAACACCTGCAAGTTAAGTACCTTTTACCTCCATTCTACAGATGAGCAAATGGAGGCCCAAATAGATAAGGTCATTTCCCTCTTCCCACTGTTAAGTAGTTTAATCAGATTTAAACCCATGCCTGTGAGACTGCAAAGCCCTTGTGTTCTACTGGACCCTGCAGAGTTAATTGAAGATACCACTGAAAGGTAAGCTGGGAGAGTTGATGGGTGAGTATCTATGTGACTCGGCAAAATTTTCCATGTCATCCATCAGGATTAGATGGTTTGGAAAGAAATTACTACTTTTATTGCTTTTTCTGTGGAGTTACAGAACTGTATGGGGAGTCACCTCCATGGTGTGAAATGCATACTAGCATTTGGAAAGCTCCATTAGCCCCCATTGTCTAGACTAGAGAGTCAAAAGTTGGAAGCAGGAGATAAAAGAATTGACAAGAAGGAAGTTTTGTGTTGGGCTCCTGCTGAAACAGAAAGAGCTATTATTTGAAAACCATTAATGATGAACTTGGTGAGGATCAAAGTAGTCTTGTGACCTGTAAGTCTAATGAAATGAAGATGAGGTAATAGTATGTTTTATAATGCTGTAGGAGCCAAGAAACTGAGAATTATCTGGTGTGAATACCACAAGGGAAGAGGGAACAATGGGAGCCATCTGGAAAAAAGATCTTTATTCAACTGTATTTATAGCAGGCATTCGTCTTGTCTCTCAGCTCAAGGATCACAAAGGCGCTTGTCTCACCTTGCTGGGTGTATGAAAATACAGCGGTTGTCACAGTCCCTGCTGTTTCCTTCCAGGGAACTTAGCACATACAAAGGAGGGAAAGGCAGGAGCTGTGATGAGGAGATGAATAGCTAGCTCTGGTTGAGGAAATAGGAGGCAAGAGAGACTAGGGGAGAAGCAAGAACTTAGATTCTTTCTATCATCGCCCAACCCCCTTTCTCTAGAGCTGAGCTGCCTAATAAGGTAGGCACCAGGACACTCCAAGTGTTCTCCAGGCGTATAGGCAGCTGGTGGCCACCATGCTGGGTGTTGCAGATATAGAATGTTTTATTACATGGCACTGATAAAGCTCCCCAACCCACCAAATATATCTAGGAGTAGTAGTTAAAGCTCAGGAAAATCTATTATTGTTCCTAGCTGTGGGGATACAGGAGAATTGAGTCTTCTGAAAAGGGACATAAGCATCCCAGGTGCCCCTGTAACCTTACTGGCTACTGGCATTCCCTAGTTCTCACTTTTTTTTCTAATATTTATAATTAATATCATTTTTTACTAGACATTATGATGAAAAAATTACATAATTAGTTTAGTCTTCCTAATAACCATGTGAGTTCTTGAACACCTATTTCAGGGGAGAAACCCCAGGTTAAGAGTGTATGCATAAATACGCTGTCGGTAGCATACTGTGTTTTGGACCCCACTCTCTGATGTCAGAGTCACACTCCTGTCTACCAAGCTAAGCTGCCTCCCACTGCTGCCAGTTCCTCATTTGTAAATCAATGTGTCTTGACTAGATCTGAAACAGAGACAGAGACAGAAAGAGGCTCAAGTAATTTCTTTGTGGGGAAGCCCAGGAAGTAGTGACAGGAGCACAAGGAAGGCCTGATAGGGTGAGTCAATGAGCATGTCACACTGTGTGCCACTGGGACTTGTGGAGAACCAGCGCAGACAACCCAGCTAAGGGGGGCAGGTAGAAAGCGGTGGCATTTCCCACTACTGCCTCCTGTTACTGGTAGAAGGCTGCTCTCAGAGGCGTTAACTCTGCTACTTCTGGCCTGCCCATGACAAGGGCTGAATATGCTATTAGGTAGTCATAAAAGGCTCAAGGTAGTAAGTCACAAGTGCTTCAAGTAGGAAATGGAACTGTGAACAGGGAGGGTGTGAGAGTGGGGTGCCAGCAAGGTGCTATGCAGAGGCTTGGACAAAGTGCTCCTTCTGATTTAGCAAATTGGTGACTTGTACTTAGTAATTAGTGGTACACAGGCACCTGGGGCCACTGTAAGCATTTTCACATCATAAAAGCTTTACCTACAATGATTACAGTCTGCCACAGCATATGTGTAACAGAGCCTAGAGGTACAATTAGACAATCTGAGCTTGTTTGCAACATGGATGGCAGAGGAAAATGCTCTACATTAGTGTTAGGAATATGCCTAGTTAAGTACTAGGACTCTACCATGTCATATATAGTATATACTCAATGAATATCAGTGGAATGAACACATGATTGAAGGAAGTCAGTATGAAAAGGACAATTCAATAGACAGTTGGGCAAAGGATATAAAGAGTTCATGGAAGGGGAAGTCCAAGTGACTCACTCATAAATGAGGACATCTGAATTAAAGCAGCAATGAGATATCTTTCACCTGTCAGATTGTCAAATATTAAAGCAAATGATAACATTTAGTATGAGTTTCCCAAGTTTCCATGCAAGATTTTTTCTTTTACAAGGTACTGGGTGGGGCTGATAGAGGATGAAGCTTGCCTTGGGCTGAAGAGTCCCTTCCTGTGTGGCCCATGGCTGGAATCTTTGGTTCCTTGCCACATAGGTTTTTTATAATCTGCTTGAGTGTCCCCAGGATGTGGCAAGAAGCTACTTTTTCCAGAGGGCCTAACAAGGTAAGGAAGATATGGAAGGCTCAGGGCTTTTACAACCTAAACCCAGATGTAACCTACTGTCATTCTTTCTGATTTCTGCTGGCCACACAGATGAGCCCTGGTACAGCGAGAGGCAGGACTAGGTACAGGTGTGAAGACCAGAAGTCAGTGATTGTCAGGAGCTGCCTTGGAGGCCGGCTGACAGAGACATGGTTGTAAAATCTCTGTCCCCTAAGCCGGGCATGGTGGCGCATGCCTGTAATCCCAGCACTTGGGAGGCTGAGGCAGGAGGATTGTTGTGAGTTCGAGACCAGCCTGAGCTACAAAGTGAGCTTAAGGCCAGCCTGAACTGCATAGTGAGACCCTGTCTCAAAAAGACAAAAAAAAAAAAAAAAAAATCTCTGTCCCCTATGCCCTGGTTCTTGTGGTCCTTACCTGAGGTTTTCCTGTTAATCCTACTAGCTGTACCATGCCTTTCTAATAATGTTCTCTTTTATTTAACTTCACTGGCTCTGTTTTCTCTTGAGAAAAGGTAGCAGCAGATCTGGGCCATAGTGGCAGGAGCTCCCTTTAGGCCAGGTTGTCAGGGAAGGCCTCCTTGAGAAGGGAGAAAGAGCCAGTGGAGGAAAAGAGGAAGTGGGGGCATGGACGATGTGCTGAGGTAGGAGACGAATGGCCAAGGTAGCTAGCAAGTGAACAAGGAGGGGAGAGGTTGGCAGAAGCCAGGTCACACAGGACCTTAGGGGCACCGTAAGAATTTTGGATGCCCCTAAGGCTATCTCTTATTCCAGACACCAGAGCCCAAGGAGGCTGAAGAGCAGATCCAATGTCTCCTTATCCGGGGATCAGAATAAGCCAAGTCATGTAAATAGCTTTAACCAGATCATAATCCATTTTATACTTTGAATACATTCTGACCTCCCTCCCCCATCATAGATTCCTTTAGTAAATCCCAAGGGGAAGTTATCTGTCTTTCTAGAATACAGGGTACCTGGGGCTTGTTATCCTTGACCATGGCCCATACTGCCAATTCTGACCTCCCTCCCCCACCATAGCTCTCGGGTTTTCCAAGTTTTTGGTTGGGGTTCTTTTCTAAGATTTTTTTTTTTTTTAGTTCCTTTTGATAAATCCCAACCCAAATCTGCTGAACTGAAGGGAAAGATTTTTGTTTACACTTAAGCCTGGGAATCCCAGCTACAGAGTCTGGTCATCTGGTAGAGGTGGACAGCCACTCAGGACAGGAGGGGAAGGGGCAGGTAGATTCCGATGAATCCCTTTAGTTCGCATTACTTTATACCCCCAAATTTATTCAGCAAACACCTGATCAGTATCTGGTCTGTGTGGGCTCTGGTTAGGCATCAGTTTACAAAGATAATGGTGGTACTGATCCTCCTCTCTAAGAATCAAGTTAGATGTGAGGCCCAGCACAAAGGTTGCTGAGCTCTGTTACTCACAAATTGGCAATATGGGCCATGGCCAAGGATAACAAGCCCTAGGTACCCTGTATTCTAGAAAGACAGATAATTTGTCTTCAGGATTTACTAAAGGAATCAGAACTTGTCCTACATTTACTAGCCCAAACCCCAGTTTCCTCTTCCTTGCCCATATAACAATTCTGGTGGAGGTCTTTAGTTTTATTGAGGAGGGTAGTATGTATAGTGGGAGACCATTAAAGGTGAGTGAGTGTGTGTGTGTGTGTGTGTGTGCACGCGTGTGTGTGTGTGACCTCAGGGGGAGTCCTTCAAAGAGTTTGAGAGTGACTTCAAGACAGGGATAGTGTTGACTGAAGGGGGTCTACTTGGCACTGGACTATGCCTATCTGAGCAGGGACAAATAGGGACAGAGAGAGGGCATTGTGGAGAAACTGTGTAAGAATTCATGTGTTCCTGTGGGTCAAGTGCCCACTGCAGTCATTAGCAAGGCTGGAACATTTTTCTGATGTCCCACAGAAGCAGGCTGACTGTTGGCCAGTACCCAGGCAGGGGACAGCAAGGTAGGAGGGCTAATGCTTGAGCTGCATGCTGCTTGGCAGGGAAATGTGTGGTGTGGGTAGTTTCCATAAAACTTAGCCATGTGCCCCATGAGAAAACATAAATGGGCCCTTGCCACACCAGGCAAGGAGGGTTGACCAATAGAGAGAGGACAGATATATTTGCAGGGATATTTGCTCTTTCCTCCACATTTCAGGAAGGGAGAGGGTGCTAGGGTATACCGCCTAACCAGACCATCTCCTCCTGGTTTTTACTTTTAGTGACAGAATCCTGTCACTCAAACCAGGTTCAAGTCAAACTTAGGTGAGACTAAAGCTTTGAGGGGTGGATGTGTAACAGCAGAATGTGATCCAAAACCCATAATGTCATTAAAGGATGGAAAAAGGAAATTCAAGACAGGATGGCCAAAGGCAGAGATTAGGGGGGAAAGGCTTCATTATTGTGCCCTATGGAGTTGACTTACCTTTGTACACTGGCTCCACAAATAAACAGAATAATTGAAGTACAGTATGGCCTTACAGTTTGGGCTGTAGCCTTCCTCAGGTAAGCAGTCATTAGGTTCCAAGAGAGCCTGAGGAGGTAGACGTACACATCTTGGGTGAGGTGCTGGGAGGATTTCCTGAGGAAGAACACCCAGGCCCAGCTTGAAGGGAGAGACTAAAGGAGAGTGGGAGAGTAGTTTTGCAGGGAGAGGTGAGAGCACAGAGCATCTGGGAATGGAGTGGGGTGGGAGCACTGGGGGAAAGGCTAGTTAGAGATGCAGGCCAGCAAGCCCAAGGACTTGTAGCCTTGTGGGCTTAAGAAGTGCGGGCTATTGGAGCCCATTTGGGATCTGGTATGACACAATCAGGCTCACATATTAGCTAGATCCCGATGGTCCCCAGATTCTGGCAGCACTGTAGACACTTGATCTCCAGGTGTGCATTTTGTTCATTTACATGGCCCTATGACCCCCTTCTCCAAAGCCGTTTCCTTAGATTTCAAACCCCTGGGTTCTTGCTCTTGCGTATGTCCTTTGCCCTATTTCTGTTGACGGGACTCCGACTACTGTTGCCTCCCCTTGCATCATCTCCTTGCTCTCCTTCCCTTGCACCCTCCTCTCAGCCCTCTGAGGTTCTGTGCTGGCTCTGGGGCTCGCCACCAGCACATATCTCTTTGGGGTGTGTATGTACTGAAATATTTTCCCTTTATCTTGTCTGGTCTGCACCCCATGGGGCAACCCGAAGGCTACTATTTGTTCTTTCACACATTAATTTAAGCGGCTTTAATTGCTGCTATGATATGTTTTATATAATATAATTAATGTTTTAATTCTGTGTACTTGCTTCCCCAGGCAGTTTTGTGAAAGGCCCAATTTTGGAATCAAGCAAATAAAGGAATAACTAATGGCTGAAAATATTGTAGTAACGCCCCCCTCCCAGAAGAATTAAAACTATGTTTGTATTTTCAAAGGGAGTTAAAAAGAGAAAAGATATTTTAATCTTCTCTTCATCCTGGGCATGATTTGGTAGCTCTAATGAAGACTCCTGGATCCTGACTCAAATGTTTCTGGCCTATTTGCATTCCTGCCTTTTATCCATGGGCCACTGAAGCTTAAAGTCTGTGTTAAAGCTGCCAGCTTTGTACCCACCAGCCCTCAACTCCTTTTGTCATCAAGGCTATGCTTCAGGTAAGAAGTCACTGAATTCGATTGTTCATATTTGTTCACTGAAAAGTAGTGCATTGGAGAGAAGTAACGAGGGTTTCCCCACTGCTGCCTGGAGCAACGGCTGATCTCGGTACCTCAGCCTGAGGTGGCCGTGGGAGATGGGCAGAAGTTTGCTGTGACACCAGGGAAGGTGGTAGGGGCAGTAGCAACAACACCACAGGGGCTTGGCTGGCCTTTTTGGAGCTGGTGGAGCTGGTTACTTGCGGGCAGATTTGGTTTGAGTCCTGCTAACTGGCATGAACCCTTTGCCTCCTTATTTAAATGTGGATCCACGATATCTTGTGCAGGACACTGCTGAGTTCATTTTACCAGCTGGAGCTAATAAAACCTGGGGGGGCAGATTTGCCTTCTTTACCACTGGAGGATGTTGTCTACGGCCATCGCGCCGGATCTCATCTGATCTCAGAAGCTAAGCAGGGTTGGGCCTGGTTAGTTCTTGGATGGGAGACCATTGGAGGACGCTGCATGACTGGGGCTGCATTTGGGGCAATGAACCTCCTCGAGGAATCGCAGGAGGGGGCCTAGCAGGCCTGACACTTACCAGCCTGTATGCACTGTATGACAACAGTGGCAGATGAAAGGCTCCTTGCTCCACCAAGCACTCTGAAGGTTTGCTAGCTCATGGAGGATGCTTGTAGTTGTCATACAGCTAAAAAGTCAGTCTGGATTTATTTTATCCTGTCAGAATTCATTTGCAAAATTGGAGATTCTGATTTGCTATAATGAAGACCACAGATAACCCAGATACCCAGGAACCAGCAGCCCTTCCTGCCCTCACTCAGTACACTGAAACTCAAGCCCTTCAGTAGCTGACTGAGTAAGGTGGGAGATGATCCTGGATCTGCCCACTCTTTCTCCTACCCCTGAACTGGAAAGCCACTTACTCCCAGGGTTCAAGTCCTACTTATTGTCAGTCACAGGATTTATTAATGACCTGAAGCTGTAACATTGCCCTGCACTTTAAATAAAGGCTGAAAATAGAACAACAACAAAAAGAAAACAATGAAAAATAGTGTATTGGTGTCCTATTGTGTGCCCGAAACTGACATGAGTTCAGCTCTGCCCTCAGGGAGCTCACAGTCCAAGGGGCCAGGCAGACAAGGCCTTGCATGTGAAATGTGAGACAGTGGGGAGGGGGCAGGGTGGAGCACTCCCTCTGTCTCAGGAAGTTCAAGAGCAGGCTTAAGAAGAGGCAACAATAAACTGGTTTTCGGGAGGGAGGGACAAGGAAAGGAAGGAAATAGAAAGCCAGGGTGGGGGGAAAAAAAGTAAAGAAACCCAAACATGGGCCTGAGCATTGGCAAATGGGGTTGGAGCGAACATAAATAGGAGGAAGTGGCCGGAAGTGGCCATGGTGGAGAGGTCAGGGATGAGTGGGAAATGGCTGGCTCCGCGGCGCAAGGAGTTTGATCATCTTGAGGGCACAGGGAGCCTAGCAGATGATTAAACAGGAAAGGGCTGCATCAGGTCAGATCTGGAGTGTACCAGGGGAACTGTCACAGGTGTGTGTGTGTGTGTGTGTGTGTGTGTGTGTGCACGGGCCTGTGTGTACATCGGAGAAAGATGAAACGGAGAGAGGGAGAGAGGGAGAGATACAGGGCATGCCATGGGTGCTCACCAGGTACCTCGTGAATAAGTGAAGCTATTGGCATGGTCCTGATAAGAGATAATGATAGCCTCTGAATCAGGACACTGGCAGAGGTGACAGAAGACAAGGTTGGATTTCAGAGGTAGAATCCGTGAGACCTACAAGTACGTCCTTGGGAGCAAAAAGATGTGGTCAGCGGGCTCCTCCTCATGGCCTGGCCTACATGTTCAGAGCAGTCAAGTTGAAGTCAGTTTTCCGGGAATGAAAAGGAGGACTGACTCAAGGGAACTCAGGTGATCCAGGCTGCAGAGCACATGGCTAACACTGCTTCAGGAGTGGCTTGGAGAAGGGGGCAGAATGTGGGAGATGTGCAGTCGAGGAAGAGCCTCGAGGCTCATAGCTTTATGCATTCTGTGATCCCACGAAAGACTGGTCCGCCCAATAAATGCCTGTCTCCAAGAGCTGGATGGGAGCCGGGATGGAATAGAACCCGATAGGGACTCCAGGATACTAGATGACTGTGGGGGCCGAGAGGCTGCGCAGAAACAAGGGAATTTCCTTTGAAAGAGCGAAACTGAATCGGCACACCCGTTTCCTTGAAACGCCTCCCCGCTCCAGCTTCTTTGGCCTTCCCGTTTTCTCTGGTGGTGGTGGTTGGGGGGACTTCCTTAGGGGTCTCTATCCCCAGTGGAGACGCTTTCGGTTCTGCTGGAATTCCCGGAGACGGATAGGAGGGCGGGAGGGAGCCCTTTGGGGGGGTCCCTGTGGAACCCCCAGCACCCACGGGAATCCCTGTCTTTTCTCCACCTCCTTGGAAGCAAGCTGGCTCCAGGTCTGCCTCTGCGACGTTTTTAGGGGTTCAGGGGGCCGAGGAGTTAGAGCTCTTTCTGAGACTAAACTCCTCCTGGCTTATCCGCGGAACGTGGAGCGCGTCACTAAACTGGGAATGTCCTGGGGAAATCCCTGGGCTGGGTCCAGCCTCTGGTTCCACCCCTATCTCGCAGGATGATGCGATTGGTCTTCAAAGGCCCCGCCCCTTTCCTGGGCAGGGCCGAGGAGTTACTAGAGGCCCCGCCCGCACGCCCCTTGCTCCCACCACCCGGATTTCACCCCGCCATGGTTTGCTTGGCGCTGCTGTGCGTGCTCTGGGGCTACTTGCTGACAGCCGTGAGTAGTTTCTGTCTCGACGCGACTACGGTTGGGATCCGAGACTGGGGAAATGGGAAGGCAGGAGAAGGAAGACTTAGCGAAAGAGACTTTCCTAGTTGATTTGGGGGGACAGGAGGGTGCGTGGAAGCTTGGCAGGGCACCCCACATCCTTGCTAAAAATAAGGTGGACTACCTCTTCTGCCAGATTGTTGAGGTCCTGGTTAGCTCACAGCTTAGGGGAGGCGCTACTGCACAGAACTACCTGGACGGTGTGGATGGGTCTGGGCTTAGGGAGCCTCCATCTCTTAAACAGAAAGTCGGTGTCCGGGTTTGCTAGCGCCGTCACAGAGACCGGGAGGGGCCGCAAAGGGCGGGAGGAGGTCGGCCAAAGACAGGGTGGGTCTGGCCTGTTTCTTGTGCTTTTTCCGTCCCTTTTCCTCTTGTGGAAGGAGGCAAGCCTCCAGGGCTTATCATTTCCCTGCCAACTGGGGCTACCTTTTTCCAGCGCATCTTGTGGAATGGGGACAGAGACGCTTGTACTTTGCGGGGAAGGCTCACTTCACAGCTCCAACCCCTCACCCTAATTCTGGGTGAGCCCATTTAGGAGGAGGTTCCAAGGTCATGTCTTCCTCTCTTGAAGATGACATGCGGGACCGTTGTGGGAGATGAACAGTTTGTTGAGCCCAGGGAAGGGTTGGGAGACCAGCAGGGGTTTCTCCAGGTACCAGAAGAGCTGAGATCCAATCAAGCATATCGCTGGGTTTTCCAGAAGTCCACACTTGACTCACTTTTGGTTTAAATGTATTTCTGTAGTTCCTCATTTTGAAGGCTGGGAACTCCCCAAATACCTGACCCTTTCATCCCAGCCCCTGGTCCTCCCCCTTCCTTCAGGGACTATGGAGTCTGGCCAGAAGCTGGGACAGGAATAGCCTGTGGAGTGCATGTGTGTGTGTGTGTAAGGAGGGAGGGCAACAATCATAAGGGAAAAGAGTGGAGACGCTGCTTTGGTTCCAGACTTTCACTTTCACTCTAGGGAGTGCTCTTCTGGAGAAGCCAGGCAGGAGGAAGGCCACACTCAGGGAGTGCGGGAGAGCTGGGGGAGGTGAGGGCACAGTTCTCTGCACTTCTCAAGAGTAGTCCTTATGCTCTCATAACCCCCAATTTAAGCTCCAGGTAGAGGCTGGCTGTGACATCTGCCACGCTCTGAAAACACTACATATAGTCGCCACCTGATTGTTCCTCACTCCTGCATTATACAGACCAGCCAATTGAGGCTCAAGAAGGGGAACTGTCTTTCCCAGAGTTTCATAACTAGTCAATGGCAGAACCTGGATATGAATCTGTGTCTGTTGATTTCTAAGCCATTCTCTCACATGGTGAGAGTCTCTAAGCCCTGGTCCTGAAATTTTTTTTTTTTTTTTTTTGGCATAAGTACAGGAGCTATGGGTACTGGACACAGGGAATGATAGGTTTTTCAGACCAGGAGCTGTTTTTCTTTTATTTTTGAAGATGAGACAAGGAACTTGCGTTGCTCTGGGAATGCAGAGGCAAGGTTCACAGGGTGGTTCCTCGCTCACAGTGTCCTGGGGGCGGTGCATCAGTAGCCTTTTTTGTTTCCTTCCCTATTTTGGATAAGGTGTGTTGGTGTAAGTAATCTGCTAAGATACCAGGTTGAATGAGAGCTGGCAATTAGCTGGATCTCAGCCAGCCAGCCAGCCAGTTAGCCAGAGTGCAGGGCATCCAACCAGGCATCATCTATGTGTGATGATTAAAACTGTCATTTAATGAATTCTTACTGTGGCCTGGAGTCCAGTGGTGGTGAACTAGGTCACATGTGCCACAGTGGGCTGTTTGCATCATTGAAATCTTTAAAAGGTTCACCGTTGCTGGTCTAGCCAGGCTATACACACGTATTTCTTTTTATCTTCACAATCCAACCTGCAGGGCAGGTGTTATTAGTCCCATTTTAAAGGCAGGGAAGCTAAGGCTAGAGAAGCAGACTAACTCGTATGTATTACGAAGGGGAGAGTCTGAAGCTCTCAAGCCTGTGATTTTTTTCCACTGGCTATTCTCAAGGTGTAGGATAATTTTAGGGAGCACATGGTATAGAATCAAAGATGCATTCATTTTCTGCTTCTTTTTTTACAATCTTCCTCACTTTTTTTGAAGGAAGAAGTCTCTGGAGCTGGAATATACTTAATGCCTCTCAAAGACTCGCTAATTCTCTTTTAAAACTAAAATCAAGAGTGGGCCTTGGGTGGAGGGCCTTTATTGAGCAAGCCAGACAACTAGCTGAGGTTTCATAGCATTGTTTTGTTTCTGTTGAATTTATTTTTAGGGTTTCCTTTTATGATTTCCTTTTACTTATGAGAAGTGATACTGGTTCTTCTCTCATGGCATTGATAAAAGGCTTACATCTAAGAGAACATTATTTAAATAGCACAGGTAGTATCTATCCCATAGAAAGGGGACAGGCACAGCACCAATTGATGGGGAGACTGAGTTCTCATTCAGATTATGTCCTCAGGGCACTCAGCGAGTGACTCAGTCTCTTTGGTGGTCAGTGTCAATCTCTGTAAAATGAAGGAGTTGGATTTTATCCTTCCAGGTCCACTGGCCTAGTATTTTATGAGGAAGGGCTTTGGTGAACAGATAATGCAGAGTTGAAGGGAGAAACTGGAATGGGGCTAGGAGCAGGGACGGGAGAGGAGCAGAAGAATGGGAGAGGAACAGAACGGGAGGAAGAGGCCACGTGCTTGTCAGCACCTTACCCAGGCCTGCAGCCAGCCAAAGCCAGCTAGCCTGAGAGCTTCAGGGAGACACTGGAATCCTCTTGCCTTGCTGGGTCATCGAAAAGAGCGAAGACACAGGAATCAAGTGGATTTATTCAGTTCAGAGAACACTATGAGTTTCCATTGCTATTGCTTTGTAAAGCACCGGGATGATTCTCTGGGTGCTGTTATAATCAGATCAGTCAACAGTCTTTTTTTTAAGCAAACACATCCATTACTCTTTGGGCTATGTTTTTTTCTGCTTTGGGCTTCCACATCAGTTGCAGCTGGTGTCCTGGCTGCTTTTCCACCTTCTTGCAAAGGAGGCACCACAGAGACTTCAAGGTTCCTTCCATTAACACAGTTCTGTTTATAGGTCCACCCTGAGGCACCTCTTGTGTGCACAGAAAATCAATTCCCAGGAGATAATGTGTGCTGTGATAAGTGCCCACCAGGTGAGATGTCACCCCACAGAGGACTCCTCTTAGCTTGCTGCAAGATCCAGACCCCATGTATTAATTGTAAAATCAAGTCTGATGCGCCCATTTCTCCTCTCTGCCTTGTTTTCAGGATGTTCTGGGTTCCTTCTCTGCAAAGGTGACCTCTGTCTACTCTCAGTGGGGTGCTTATCTCTTCCAGCTCCCCTACTTCACTCTGGAGGGTCTGACACTTTCATTTTTGAACCCCGCTTTAAAGCACAGCCAGATCATGTTGTGATTAGGGGGTGACTCACTGAGTTGGCCGGTGCTACCTCACTTCCTGTTTTCCAGGAGAGAAG
This sequence comes from Ctenomys sociabilis, assembly GCA_004027165.1. NCBI lineage: Eukaryota > Metazoa > Chordata > Mammalia > Rodentia > Ctenomyidae > Ctenomys > Ctenomys sociabilis. Next base: position 26,273 of record PVKA01019542.1, on the reverse strand, counting down.
CTGGTGGATGAATGCACGGAGTACAAGGCCACGCAATGCGTTCACTGCCAAGAAGGCGAATTCCTGGACACCTGGAACAGAGAGAGACATTGTCATGTCCACAGATATTGTGACCCCAGTGGGTGGGCTTCTGGGAAAGGGATGCTTGGGAGCATGTTTGGCTGATATGTTTGACAATACAGCCAATTTTATTTTATAGCTAGAGTCTGTTCTGATTGGCTGGGATATGGGTTGTACTGGTTGTTAAGTAAGTGGATTGTTATCCTTAATTGGAAGCAAGTTTAGGAAAAACCACACGTGGTGAGGAGTGGGGAGCCAAACATGGCCCAGCAAGGGGTTCCCATCCTTCCTGCTCATCTCTGTTCAGATCTAGGGCTCCAGGTCCAGAAAAAGGGCACCTTAGAAGCAGACACCACTTGTGTCTGTAGGAAAGGCTTCCACTGCATTAATGACGCCTGTGAGCACTGTGTTGAGCACACCTCCTGTGGCCGTGGATTTGGGGTCAAGCAGCTGGGTAAGTGGCCTGTGGGAGGAACAGCTCTGCAGGCAAGAGAGAAGAGCTGGGGGTCAAGTGTGAGGGGCTGGGCAGGGGGCATTCAGCTCCAGAGGCGGAGGTAAAGACTCCATCCTAGGTCAGCTTGCCCACTAGAGTAAGCAGGAAACAGGGCCCTTTCTATACTTTCTCCTGCCATGGGCATGTGCCTTGGGAGGGCCATGGAGAAGTCCTGCTAGGCTGCAGCCCTCTACCAGGGCATGAGTTCTGTCTGCTGGCTCCCTTGAGAGCTGGGCCAGTGGCCTATCTGATAGTCTGTGTGTCCTCCTTTCCTGCTCCCAGGTACAGGGGCTTCTGATACTGTCTGTGAGCCTTGCACGGATGGCTTCTTCTCCAATGTGTCCTCTGCTTCTGAAAAGTGTCAGCCTTGGACAAGGTATAAGGACTCACCTCCTAGAGTGGCCTGAACCCTGCCTCTCTCTCTCCAGCCCCCTGTCTTTCAGTCCCTGCTCTTCCAGGGCCACATACTTGTGCGCTTGTGAAGCATCTACAGAGTGATCTTGTGGCCAACCTAATGGGCATTTTATGCATTTTTCTTGCCTGCTGTCTTAATGTGATGGATACTGTTGATTTCCCAATTTTCTCAAAACACTTCCCCCTGGGCATATTGGGATACCCCCTGTGCCCCTCCTTCTGCTCCTTTGCCCATACCATCTTATGCCCCTTCTCTAGCCCTTCTGCCCATGCCTCTTCCTTGGGTGAAAGGCATATCATGGCCCTGGACATGAACCCCACGATCTGGTCTCCTCATCTCCGATTTCAGCTGCCATGTCCTGTCCATCTGGCATAACTTTTGGGACCCCCAATCACTTAGTTTGGCCTCCCCACTAGACCCTGCCAGTCGTGTCCTCCCTTAAGCTTGTTCTCTGGGCTTTTCCCAAAATGAGCTTTCCATAGTTCCTTTTGGACCATGACACTCTCTGATTTAAAATGCTTCGTGGCTCTGTGTTACCTGAGGAGGAAACCCAGACTCCTGGGCAGCATGTGCCCCCAGCTGTATTTCCTGCTCTCCTCTTGCATCCTGCTGACATGCTACTTGCCATCTCCTGAACACATGGTTCTCTTGCTTCAGACTCCTCTGCCTGGAAGACCTCCTACAAACACACGGCCCATTAACCTTTTACATTGAATTTTTTAAAAAATGGATAAAGCAGGCACAGTGGACAGAAAACACAAAGGAGCCACAGGGATGAGTCTCCCTCTCCCTCGAGCCCCCAGCCCTCCAGCTGTCCTGGGCTGCCTCTGCTCTTGTGTTACCTTCCAAAGACTGCGTGAATGAATCTGAACATACACGATTTTGCACATGCACACACGAGCACGCACACGCACACGTGAGCACACACACACACACACACACACACACACATTCTCCCCCCTTTTTCTTTTGCACAAATAGTAACACTCATGTATGTTTTATTGTCTGCCTTTCCCTGGTCGCCTTTTTTCTTTCCACCCATCCATCCCTGGGGCCTGGAACAGAGTCTGCTACAGAGCAGCTGCTCAGCCTTTGCTAGCAAGCGTTGGTTATAATTAGAGGCTCCCAGCCCGTGGTCAGATTGGCACACCGCCCTCCAGGTAGCCTGCAGCTCAGTAGATGTGTAGCTTGCACACTGAACCCTGATATCCTTATCTGAAAAATGGGAATGCCATCTTCTTGCAAGGCTTGAGAAAAAGACACATAAAAATGTTCATGAACTCCTGCAAGGCTAAGCTGTGTGCTCTTCCTGCAACTTTCTGGGCTTTCCTTTGTAATGACCGTCTTCACTCACTCCTGCCTGCCCCTCTGGAGGCCACCTGGGACCAGGCGTCTCTCGTCTCCTGGGGAGTCCACTACGTGCCTCCTGGCAGCCCTCTCTTCTGCAGTTTCTCCACCTCTGAGCTCGCTGGCCAGCTGATCCTCTCACTAGTTAGGTCATCTGTTTGGATGCTAATGAGACTCAGCAGCTGCACCCAGTTACACCTTTCTTGTCCTGTTATTGTCAGTCTGAATATCCACCCATCCCTAATGCTATCCCACATTCCCTCCCATCACATTGTCCGTGTCACTGGAATGCACTGCTGCTCTCTGGGCTATGTGCTCCAGGGTTCTCTCGGGTCTTTCTTCCACAGGGAACTCTTTACTGATGACCCTTAGACCAGAGCTGCCCTACGGGGGGCAATGTTGCTCCCTGTGGGGCACTGACCATGACTGGACACCTTTCCATTGGGGAGGAGGATGCTCCTGACACGTAGTGGGTATAGGGCAGGGATGTTGTTAAACATCCTACTGTCCTCAGGGGGGCCCTCAGCCCCTGCCCACCTCATAGAACTGACCAGCCAGGAGGCCCCTGGTGTGAGGTTGAGGAGCCCTGCCTTAAACCAAACCCATTATTTTTCCATTCTAGCCATTGTGGATTCTCCCTCTGAGCAGTGCTTATCTCCCTTTGGCCCGTGCCACAGAGCTGGACACCCACTGTCTGCTCTTACCTTTATTAGTGCTTCCACGTGTGCCACTGTGGTTTCTTTGCCCTCGAGTTCCATAAGAAAGAGTCGGTGCCATTCCCATGGAAGCCGGCATAGACGGATGCACACAACGCATGCTCCGTGATCCTGGGCTTGCTGAGCCTTGACTGCCTCCCTCTGTGGTTGGGAAGAGCTAATGTTATCTCTGTCTCTGCGTGTGCGTGCTCCTATCTGTGTGCACTCATGTCTGTATGTAGCTGTGAAAGAAAATTCCTGGTGGTGCTCCAGGCAGGAACGAAGACTTCTGACGCTGTCTGTGGTGAGTCCTAGAGCACCGGCTCTGGTAGTGGCCTAGGAGGGTGGGAACTGACAGGAGAGACTGAGGCACACACGTACACCAGGTGGGGGTAGGGGAGTAGGGAGATGAAGGGAGAGGAGAAGGCAGGCTGGGGCGTAGCGTCCAGCTGTACCACTTACCTTGGGAGCTTGGGCAAGTTACTTCCCCTTGCCTGAGCATCAGGTTATCTGTCAAATGGAATGACAACAGTGATTTTCCTGGTGGGTTAGCGTGAGTACCAGACGTGGGTTCTGGTTCTGATGCTTCAGTACCATCACGCTGTAGCACAGCCCCCATTGGCTTCGGCTGTGCTGTTAGAGTGAGCAAGTAGGCCTACAGCACGGGCCGTAAACTCAGACAGCTACACGGACTAGGTGGGTCATGTTAATGAGCTAATGAGCGAAAAGGGTCAGAGGTAAGGAAAGTACACTGTCTCTCCTTTTCCTCAAAATTAACTTTCTTTTGGCAGGGCTGGACTAGAAAGAGGGGAGGGAGGCTCTTGGCCCAGTATTTAAGGGAGTGACTTAAACTGCAGTAATCAAGATGGACAGCATTTCGATGCAATATTATTTAAAAATCAAAATGCCAAGCACACACACACACACACACACACACACACACACAAAACCCTCATGATGAGTAGGGTAGCAAAATTTAAATCAAGCAGGCTCTGACCTTGTCTTTGATTGACCCTGTCTCACTCTACCCTAATTTTGGTTCTGGTTCCAATAAAACTTTAGTTTTTAAAAATAGGTGACTGGCACTAGGCCCTCAGTTGGTCCTTGGGTGTCTGCTGGCTGAATTTAAAAATGCAGCATTAAAAAAGTGCTTGGTCCTTATTTTTTTTTTTTTTTTTTTGGTGTCCTCTTCAGTTTTGTCCAAAGTGTTTGTATCCCTTGCCTCACACCAGAGACCACCCGCCCCTTGAGCTTTCCTTTCTTTGCTGACTTAGAAGAGAGACTTGAGCACCAGAAATGCTTTCTTCTATGATTGTTCCATAGCAAAAGCAGCGCTGTGGATAAGTAGAACTGGGCTTCAGTATCTGGTAGAGTAGAGTGCTAGAGGCAGGCCAGCCAGCCGCCCCTACACAGTTCTAGCCAAAGACTGCCTGGTGGAGATTTTGAACCTCAAGGGCCTGCCTTTCCCAGTTTGTGAGTCTAGATGCTCAGATTCTAAATATGGCATTACCCAATTTTAAAATGTTGGCAGATATCTCAAAAGCATTGCAGAATGTTCTAGTCACCCTAAAGACATCTACCAGCCAGATTTCCCCAGGAGCCACTCATGGGAAAGCTCTGATGTAGATAAGCTCAGACGCTAGAGGGTTTCAGAGTCTGGCAAGAGACAGCAGCTTCGGGCGCGGGGATGGGAGCAACTGTGCACAGGTGGGCCCACACTGAAGCCTCGATTTCTCTAGGTTTGCAGAATCGGAGTCGAGCCCTTCTGGTGATCCCCATTGTTATTGGGGTCCTGGTTGCCATCTTGTTGATGTCTCTGTACTTCACCAAGTTCCCAGGTAGGGAGAGGAGAGGAGATAGAAGGAGGGAAGGAGGGAGGGAGGGAGGGAGGGAGTGAGGGTGGGAGGAAAAGAGGGAAGGGAAAGTGCAGGAGAACATTTCTGGTCCTGAATCAGTCTCTGCAACTCCACAATCGTTTCCCTCCTTTAGGAAGGGTGTTCAGGAAGCCGAAGGGTAAGGTAGGTCATCCCTGGGACTGGGTCAGAGTTTTGGCAAGATAGAAAGATGGACTCATTGTCACCTATGGGCCAGGAAAACCCACCCAGAGTCTGTTTCTGCAGCCAGAAGGATGGCAGCAGAGGTGGCTCCCCTCATCCCCACCCACCCCTATGTCCCAGCCTGGACTTGTCTACCCAATCCCGAGCTCACCTCTCCCTGGGGCTTCCCTGCAACAAAGTCAGATCCTGGTGGTTATTTGCTCCTTCCCTAGCATTCAACATGAGGGGACTCACTGGGATCTGGAAGGGCCAAGGGACAGCTCCTTGAAACCACTGTGAAGCCGGTGGATTCTTGTCACCCTCGGTGTGGCCAGCAGGGGGCAGGCAGCACCCAAAGATTCTGCGCTGGCTCACTGGAAAGGGGGAAGGGGCTGGGGAGGGGGCCTACTTCCCAGGCAGGGGCCTTTCTAAGGCCCAGCTGCCCCGTTCTGGGGGTGACTTCTTCCTACCCAGGCTTCCCAGGCCCTCCATTATCAGGTTAACCGGCAAGATCCTGTGGAAATGGGTGACCCGGATGATTTCCTTGGCCACAACACTGCTGCTCCAGTGCAGGAGACTATGCATGGATGTCAGCCAGTTACCCAGGAAGATGGCAAGGAGAGCCGCATCTCAGTTCAAGAGAGACAGTAAGATGGAGCCTGCCCAGGATGTGGCGGCACGGGCACGGAGCACCCAGATGGAGAGCCTAGATTCTGCAGTGGTGACAGCATGAAGAGGGGAGCTTAGCCCTGAGCAGGCACAGGCCCCTCTGCCTGAGCTGCCAGAGTCTGAGAGCAGCCCTAGGCCCAGCATACGACACAGGACCAGTTCACCTTTGAGAACTTCGGTGTGGGTTTTGGAGCTCCTGCAACGGCCCTGCCTGCCTCTAGAGCTGGAGGGAGAGCTATGGTGTTGGAAGAGTGCAGGAACAACCCCCACACTTCCCAACCCAGCCTTGCAGTTTGGAGACCAGCGTGCACCACACGATTTCCATGAGCCCAGGGAGGCATAGACACCAATGTCCACTGCAACACTGTTTGTCATTGTGAAAAACTGGTGGCCACCAAACTGTCCATCTGCAGGGGACTGGCTGAATAGAACTGGAAGCATTTATACAACAGGATCTCAAAAACACTGCCACATGAGAAAGGTAGTCGGATGGCATATATGAAAACTGCAGTATGTATACACTATATATAAAATATATTCATGTATACAATATGTGTATATATTAATATATAAGTATAGAAGAATTGTGGATCTATGTATAAAAATAGCATATGTCATATCTGTTGGTAAAAGGGTTCTAGAAAGATATAAAGAAATCCTCAACTTGAAGAGTGGCTAGTTGACGTCTGGCTTTCCTGTAATGCTTCATTTTCTTCCCAAAGGAAAATGAATTCATATAATACTTATGTAATTTAAAAAAATCATCAAACATGCAATAAAAAAAATGGGGGTGGACATGCTGGATGACACAGGCTGTTTAATTTGCTGTCAGGCTCCCGGAATTAGGGCACTTTCTGAGGATAAGAATGTCCCTAGCCTGCTGCCCCTGCAGACCAGTTTCCACAAAGTGTGGAAGGCATCGTTCCTCTTTGGTTCATGTTCACAACGCAGGGTGAATAGGGCAGGCAGGGTTTGCACCCCTTCCCCTTTTACGTAGGAGGAAAGGGAGGCCCAGAGAGCCGCAGTGACCTGGCTGTGGCCACACAGCAGTGTGCAGAGTGCTGTGCTCCGAGCATCCCGGTCCTGGTCCGTCTCTCCCAGATCTGCCTCCTCCCTAGCACCTATGTCTGTCACTTCTTCCAGGGAGATCCTGGGTCCCCACCACCTTCTGACCTCACTGCTGTGGGAGCTGCTGCTTCTCGGTCAAATGGTACCCCTTCCCCCCAGCAGGATCTCAGGATAAAAATAGCCCGTCCTGTTCTCTTTTCCCGCTGTGCCAACTGAGGGGGAGCCTAGCCAGGAGGAGCAGCAGATGGAGGAGGAGCAGAGGGGCGGGAGGAAGGCTGGAGGACAAGGAGAAGGAAGAGCCATGCAGAGCCCTGGCACAGGGACTGTGGAACGTGTGAGTCCAGGGACCACCACCTTCCCCAGCAAGAAATCACTGCGGGTGTCCCCAGCATGTCCTCCTGGCTAGATGGTGAGGGTGAAGAGTGCTTGTCCTGATGGGCGTTCTGAGGGCAGCTGGGAGCTGGGGGGGGCACCTGGCTTGGCAGACCCTGGAAGAGGTCCAGGAGCCATTTGGAGGCACCAGGTGGAGGTCCTTGGTTTAGAAAGCAGAGCAAAGAGGGGGAGGCGGGAAGGGGCCCTTAGGACCTAACCCGCAACACCTGCCTAGAGCCTGCATGCTAGCAGTACTGACTTCTGTGTGGTGGTGTTGGGGAGAGACACAGAAGCCCCATGTTTGCCGTCCATTCCCCATGTAATCTTGGGAAGTCCCAATCACCTCTTTACCTCCCAGGTTCCTTGTCTGTTGAAAGCTGGCAATGAGTATAGCAGATACCACTGCTGCCTCTCATGTTCTTCTCCTGGGTCAGAGATCTTAGACATGGTGAGGCCCAGAACCCCCCAGGAGGCTTGTTATGGGGTGGATCCCCTGCAAGTCTTTCTGACTCTGGGCCTGCAATGGAGATCAGGAGTGTGCATTTCTAACAAGTAGATAGGTGGCGCTGATGCCTCTGGCCCAGGAATCGCACTTTGAGAACCATTGCCTCGATGTTTACATCGCCGTGTGAGTGGCTGGCTTCCTTCCTGGCAGCCGGGATTGCTTCTCAGGCCTCCCCAGTCTTGGGGACACAGGTGTTGCAGGTGGAGGCTGGGCAAAGCTGTAGCTGAGACAGCTACTGTCCTGGGAGCATCGCTCAGCCAACCAGGATCTGAAGCATCCTTCCCTTTGGGCGGGACCTGTGACGTATGTTCTACGATTCTCCCTGGGCTCCCAATAGGGACTGAACCCCACGTGTGTGCTGGGGACTCTTCACTGGTTTCTGTCCTTATCAAATACCACTTTTGCACTGCTTCCTGGGCTCAGCTCTCCAGCTCATATTCATCCCTTGTCCTAAATGTGCTCCTGGGAGAGGTTTTCCCCCAAGACCCAGCAGGTACCTTACTTAAGTGTCTATGACAGAGGGCAAGAGGGGGTTATTCTTGGTGAGTATCAGAACTTGTATTCCAGCAAGTTCTAGCAAGTTCTGGTTCTCATGCGGTTTGCTTAGGAACTTTTTCTGTAGCCTCAGGAAATTTATTCTCTGGTTTGAGGCTTTTGTCCCCGGATGTGTGATGAGACTAGCGCCCTGCAGGTGCTAAGCGACCTGTCCGTTCTGACCTCTCCACGGAGAGGTGGCTGTGAGGCATATGTCAGTCAGCAGGTGGCGCCAACGTAACGTCCAAAGACTGATGGGGGCTGGCGTGCTGAGCCAAGTTGGCTTTGCGGATACTGCCTCCACCGGCTCATGCTCTGGAGGTGAGGCCCTTTTTCCTTTGCCCCGGCTTCCTGCAGCCTCTTCTCTATGACCCTGTCCATTCCCAGTTGTCAACTTCCCTGTGAACTACTTTAACAGGCATCGACCGTGACTCGGTGTGCCTCAATCCTGGGACAGGGCCACACAGTGACAGGGCTAAGCGCTCAGTGCGCAGTGCCAGGAACTCTGCCTGCCCTTAATGTGCATGACCACGCCCCGATGGGATGGCGTAGAGCCGAGATTAGGGCCTAACTAGGTTCACACCCAGAAACCTGAAGCTTCTGCCTGATTCAGGAGTAGAGGACACAGCCACAGGTTAACAGGCAATCAAGACACTATGACCATGGAACAGGGCCACTGACCTCTAGGGTGGTCAGGGATGGAGCCTCGCACTGGCCCAGGGGCTGGACAGGGAGGGGCAGCGTTGCTTGGCTCCTTCCAGTGGTTACCTGGAAGGAATGGGGGCCACATGTGGCTAGGGACCCAGATGTTATGTGAAAGCTCTATTTTCTTTTTTTTGGTCGAACCAGGGATTGAACTTAGGCCCTTGTGCTTGCCAGGCAAGTGCTTATTCCACTGAACCATCTCCCCAGCAAGCTTCACATTCTTAAATGCTACCAATTCCACAATTTAGAAAAACTCAGTGAGTACCAAGAAAGCTTGCTGTAGAGCTTAGGGCTGAAAGATGGGGCATTGCACTGGGTCTGATGATGGCTTGATTTTATGTAGGGGGAAACTGAAGTGCCCTGAAGATCTGGACTGGATCACACAGAACGTCCTAGGCGTCTGACCTTTTTATTAGTGCCTAGCTGAGGTGCGGGTGGGGAGTGGAAGAGACCCTGGGGGCATAGGCTGCACCCCCTGAACGGTGGATGACTAGGTGACCAAACTGGATAGAGCTGTGGTGGCTGCTGCCTGGGGCCCCTGCCCAGCAGGGGGTCCATGTGCTGCCTTACCCAGGTCTGCAGGCCTGCAGTCCATTCCTTGAGCAGCAGAAAATATGAAAGGCTGTCCCCAAGGATCTCTTTTCCCTAGGGTAATTCCAGCATAGAAAAATGACAAACCTACCTGAAGGGGTTGGGGGGAGGGTGCAGTTTTAATTTGTACAGAGGGATAGAGACAGAGTCAGTCAGGTGGGGGATCCTATACAGTCAGGCTGTGGATCTCGGGGTGGGGGCGCTCAAGTGAAAGGGAGTTCTCCTGGGATAAGTAGCACTGCCAAGTAGGGGCTTCCAGAGGGAACAGAGAGATAGGGAGTAGCGTTTGCATTCTGAGTGAGGGATGGGAGGAAGCCCCCCCCCCCGTCCTGTCTCTGCGGCTGTCTCTCTTCACCCATGGGCACACCCTGCTGGGCCTTGGTGCCCAGCTAGTTCTCTGCAAGTCCTTCCCTCCCACCCTCTGCTGTGGCTGCCCTCAGGCCCCGCCCTCCCTACTTCCTGCCTTGCTCTTTATCCCCTCGTTTCTCATCTCTAGCTCTATCTGCCTCAGCTCTGTCATCTTTGGAACAAGTGTTATTGTTTTGGCTAATTATGAAGGTCCTACTTGTGTATCAGCCTCCTTCCTCCCTCCCTCCGTCCTTCCCTCCCTCCCTCCCTCCTTTCCTCCCTCCTTCCCTCCCTCTCAGCAACAAACAGGGACGGGAGAATGAGACCACTTGTAAGCCTCGTGTCATCCCTGCCGATCACAAGGGACACTCGTTCCAGACTTGCTTTCTGTGCCAAAAATATTTCTAAAATTCGGGATATTATTATAGGCACTGTTTTGTAAGCAGCCTCCTTTGCTTAGCAGTATACTACAGACATCTCCATGCCAATAAATATGGATCAACAACATGTTTCTTCATCTCTGCGTAGATTCCGTCCTATGGCAGGAGCGTGATGGATGGAAGGATCCCTGTATCCCTAGACCTTCCCAGCAGGTTGTCTCTTTTCCTTCCCAGTCTTCCTCTGCGTGCTCCTCCACGCGCCCTTCCTCCAGCTCTCCATCTCTCTCCCGCGTCTGTGGTCTCTCTCTCTCCCACCTTCCTCTCTTCTCCTGCCTTCATCTCCAGCGTCCCCACCCCATCTCTCCTTTCTCCCTTCGCATGGCTCTTCCCCCTTGGAAGGACATTCCAGCCTCGCCTGCCATTCCAGTCCAGCCCTCAGTACTCCACGGAGGGGTGGGGGGCCCAGGGTGTCTAACACAGCTCCCCTGGGTCAGGCGTGTGCCGTCTCATTAGCAAGCCAGTCCTCCCAAGTGAGGCAAGCAGGAGTCACAGTAGCCGTGAGGAGCCTAATTGAATGTAACTAATTATTCACTCCTTTAAATGGGCCTAGGAGGGACGGAATTACTCACTCTGAACTGGGGAGCCGGGGATCTGGCCGGCTGGCAAACAAATCCCCGGTCCTGCAGAGAAGGCCCTCTTTGGAATACTGATTAGGGTAGGAGTGATGGGGTAAAGCCAGGCCTATGGTCACCTCTCTGCCTCCTTCCTCATCCCAGAAGTTGGGGTCTAGAGGAGAAATGATTCTTATGTGGTTCCAACTGGAGGCCCAAGTTAATACGGAGTGAGGGCAGGATGAAATGAAACGCTGAGCCTGGGACCTCAGGCCAGCCCAGGCTAAGGCTCATTATGGACGGAGGCTGGGGGACCCTTGCAGAGCCAGGATGTGGGTGTGGGGTAGGTGGTGGCTAAGCGACCTCACCACACCCAGAGCTCTGTGAGCACTCAGCTGACTCTTGAGGTAGAGCCCTTCCTGTCCCAAGCAGTCCGAAGTGACAGACCCTGTGCAGAGCCTGGAGGCCCCTCACCTTTGGATCCCCATCATTTCCTGGGAGGAAGCCTGGGGCTCTGAGGGGAGGCGTTCCATTCAATCCTGATGAGGCAGCCCCAGCCAGGTGGAGCGGGTGCTCTGTTCTGTCTAGCTGCAGAGCTGAGTCCCTAGACCCTAGGCACGCCAGGCTTCGGTCCAGAACAATGAAATAACATTTCTGTGGGGCAGGTGTGGTGGCTGTCGTCTGGGCAGCAGGATGGCGCCACCGACGAGCCCACAGGAAGCCGTTGGCGTGAGCCTGCTCTCCCACTGGAGTCTCTGCTCTGACATCGCCCCGTAGTCTGCGTGTCCACTCCTGTCTCACCCACCCCCTCTTAGGTGACCTGCAGGTGCTGCCCTCTCCTGCGGCTGCCGAGGAGCCCAAGGGAGCAGGCTGGGTGATTGTGCTCGGATAGCCATGGAAGAGCGGTGGAGAACCCGAGTGGGTTCCCGGGACTCTCAGGGCTACACCATTCCAGACAGCGTCTGCAGATCAGAGGTTGGTTGAGGTGAGAAGTTGAGGTGAAAGGTTGGTTAGGGCAAAGGGTGAATTGGGCTGTGGAGAGCTGCAGAGTAGAGAGATTGGGTGGGAGTGCTTGGCATCATGAGTATTAGAATTCTAGATGCCGTTCACAGGTTGGGGATTCTCTCATTTGATCCTAGCAGCAATCCTTTGAGTTTCTCCTTGCAACTGAGCAAGGTCAGCTCAGAGAGGTTGAGTAAGTGGCCTAAGGCCACACAGCAGGCTAGTATCCGGTTTCTGGCTCTCCTTCATTCCCATGTTCCTTTCTCCTGTGTTGCCATGATTCTGCTGTAGTGTTTGTGATCTCTTTCTTAGCAGTTGTTAATGTGTGTGTGCTATTATACTCTGTGTGTGTGTGTGTGTGTGTGTGTGCAGGCCTGTTAGATATGTGCATGCTTGAGTATGTGTTTGTGAGTGTGAATGTGTGTGTGTGTGTGTGTGTGTGTGTGTGTGTGTGTTCACCCGCCTGAAAGGAGCTAGCTGTTGACAAGTCTCTGCTCATGCCCACACAATGCCTCCTGCTGACCAGTCAGATGAGGGGGGAGGGGCCGCCCCTGCTTCCTGCTCCCTGTGTCCCCAGCCAGCTTTATGCCCAGCCAGCTTGGGGCTGGGGGCTGAGGAGGGGCAGGGGGGCCTGGCCCTTCTGCCAGGGAGGTGACAAACAGCCTCACTGGTGACAAAGGGGGAGCAGAACCTTTCCAGTTCTCTGGTAGAGAAGCTCCTGCTTTCATAGGCCTTCAAACTGCTCTCCGCCCTCCATGAAGGTGGCAGGAAGAGGTGGACAGTCACCCTATCATACCTGTCTCTCCCTCTCTTCCCCTGTCCCCCAAGTTCTGGAGACCCTATGGCGTCTCAAGGAGGGTTGGCAAATTTATGAGCCCAACACGGATTCCCCAGTCATCTTGCCTGCCAGGCCATCTTTGTGGAGCCAGAGATGAAATGGAATTTTTTAAAATAAATTTGCATAGATGGTGGGGGACTAGGAGGTGGTGGGGTGTGAGCAGCACAGGGGGTGAGTCTGGGGGGCACTGCTAGAGCTTGGGGTCAGGGGTGGGGCAGAGCTCTGTCTACATCCCCACATTTCCTTGAAGCCCTCTGCCCAGCAGGACTCTCATCCACAGGGTGGGGGCGAGCCTCTGCAGCTGCTGCTGAGTCCTGAGTCACCCAGAGAGCTGGAGGGGAGGGGAGGAGGTGGGAGAGGTTGAAGCCAGGTCCCAGGCAATGGTGCTGAAGGGAAGGGACCTGGTTCTGGCTGCTCAGAGGGTGAGGAGGTAGCACCGGGTTTCCACGCAGGTGGGAGGTCACTGGGGATTGTAACAGACTCCAGCTGGCCTGGTGTGTAGCAGCCGAGTGCTCATCTTGGGGCAGGGCAGGGTGGGAGTACCATGCCCCACAAAGTCCTGGGGCCCCTTTGCTTCCCCTTGGCGCTTTCTGATGGCTGCTTTAGGCTGATGCATCAGGATGGGCCCACGGTGCACTCCATCACCCTGAGTACGCAGCTTCCTGCTTCCCTCCCACCCTAGCTGGACGCAGGGGACTCCTGCACCCTGACACTGAGCTGGACGGGGACACAGCCAGATGCCTGGGCCTTGTGAGCAGAGCCAGCCTTGGCTACAGGGAAACCATGAGGTCCTCTGCACAATCCACGTAGGGATAGGGATGCCCCTTCCCAGCTTGGCCTGGTCCTAGGACCCTTTCCTGCCCCTTCCCAGGAAGGGCGAAGTGGCTTTGGACCTACTGATGTCGAAGTCCAGGCAGGAGAGAGTGTGTGAGTTCAGCCTTGGGCTTGCACTGGGTGGGGCGGGGTGGGAGCCAGACACAAGCTGCTCTGGAAATGAGATTTCCAGCTTGTTATCTGCGCTGGCTCAGGCCGAGGGCCTTGGGCACTGAGCAGTCCAGGCAAAGAGTGAAGGAGGGGCCGGGAGGGTGTGCGGAACCCCTCCCGCCCGCTGGAGGGCAGCACACTGGGTGGAATATACTGTGGCATTTGGGCTCCAGAAGTATGTGTGTTTTTCCTGGTTAGTGTGGATGTCTGTCAGGAAAAGGCACGTATGCATGCTCTAGTTCCTGCTTGTGTGTGCTGTTGTTTCTTTGGTGTTGTGTGTGTTGCTGATATTGGCATGAGTGTATTATGTGAATATGTGTATGCACGCCCACATACTACAGATGGTTCTGTGTGTGTGTGTGTGTGTGTGTGTGCGCGCGCGTGTTCACACCCAACCCCTGTAGAAAAGCCCTCAGGCCCAGGCATGGCCTCATGGACAGAACCAGGCACGACAAGCAGGCAGCCTCAGGCACCCAGGGGCGGTCTGGTCAAACTGGGCCCAGAGGTGGGTGGGACCAAGCATTTTCCAGAGGTGGCAGCCTGGCAGGGAACAAAGGGGCAATCAGCTGAGTGGCCACAAGAGTGCTGATTGAGGAAGAAGAATTAGTGGGGAGCCTCAGGGGGCCCTGCAGGGGCGGTGGCGGCAGTGGGGGGTCCTGGTACCTGATTAGGACAGAGCAGGTGCAGTGGCAGTGGGCTTACCTGAGCCATGGGGGTGGGTAGTGGTGGGGGAGGGATAGGTAGGGCAGAGGGGGGATCCTGAGGAGACAGAGACAGACTGGGGTGAGCTGAGACCCTGGACCCAGAGCCTTGGGGGTGAAGAGTCGGGGGCCCCGGAGAAGGTGACAGAGCAGGTGGAGCAGGCACCACTCCCACCAAGGCGGCGGCTCCCCTGCTGCTCAGCCAGTGCTCCCCGTGGGCCTGGTGCTGTGCTGAGCTCCTACCAGGTGATCCCTAACAAAACACCGTTTTTGTCATTTTCCAGGCCAACAAATGAGGGGATGGCTGCTCAGAGAGCCGGCGCCTGGCGTAGAGCCTTCCACTATGGGTCCAGGTCTGCTTGGCTTTAATGCTGTGTGTGACAGCCAAGCGTCCTCGTACTCGTCAGGGGCCCAGCCTCTCTGCTGGCCTTCGGGCCCTCACTTTAATGCTAGCTGTCTTGCCACCCCCTAGACCTTTGCTGCTTTGCCAGCAGGGAGAGTTTGCAAGAAGACAGATGGCTGGTATGGAAGAAAGGAGTTTACAGATGCCCCTGTCCAGGAAAGCAGACAGACCTGGGCTGGAGTGACCTTGTGTCACTGGAGGTAGGCAAGGAGTGGCTCGCAGGTGCAGGAATTCCGCACTAGATGGAAGCTCGGGTCTTTTTCTTTATGTCTGTAATGCGAGCTTCAGTCAGAGCCCCTGGGCCTGAGTCTGAGCCCCACTGTTGGCTCACTGCATGACCTTGAGCCACTCTCTGTGCCTGGGTTTTCCTGTGTGTCAAATGGAGGGGTAGAAAGATTGAATGGGTCATTGGAGGAAAGCACCAGGAGCAGTGCCTGGCCCATGGGAGAGCTCCCTGCATTCCCAGGGCCGTCGGCTGGGAGGATGGAAGCAGTGGAGGCCCAGGCGGGCGGGAGACTCTGGGCGGCCCATGGAGGTAGCCAGGGAAAAGCAGCTGTGTGGCTTGGTAGTGGGGTCAGGAGGGCTTGGATGGTGTCCAGCCCCCACCCTTCCCACCAGACCGTTCCTCCAGCTTTTTCTCTGCCCATTCTCCTCTTCATCAGTCCATGCTCCGCCCCTTTATTTATTTTGCATTTTTAAAAAAATCAGATTTTATTGATATATGTCTCAGTTACTTTTCTCTCTCTGCTGGGACAAATACCCGATAATACTCAACATCGGGGAAGGAAAGGTTTGTCTAGCTCAAGTTACCGGAGGTTTCAGTCCATACTCAGCTGGCTCCAAGGCAGAGCGGCAGGTGACAGAGAACAGCAGTTTACAGCGGCAAAGAGCGGAGAGAGCAAAGGGAGCAGCAGCAGCTCAGGCAGCCAGCCAGCCTCTCTCTCCACCTCACATTGTAATGCAAGTCACCTGCCCCAGGGCAGGTGCAGCACCCACACCCACAGTAATCAATCCCAGACTCCAGAAGCCACCCCCGACTACATGAGGCTTTGGGGGGACAACTAGACACAAACCGTAACAGTGTATTTTAGAATACATAAAGAATTTGCACCTATACGAGATAGAACTTGTTTCTTTTCTCCCCACCCCCCATCCTCCCTTTAACTTGCCCTCCCCTCTGCATTTACAAGAACTTTGTTTTCATTGTTTCCATCCGCTCCACCCCCATGCTTGCTTCTTTCCTTTGTCCCTTCCCCCTCCTTGGCTCCCAGCCCTGTTTACACATTTTCTTCCTCTTTCACAATATCTATACATTTTGGTCACTTACTTGCCCTCCCCTCTGCATTTACAAGAACTTTGTTTTCATTGTTTCCATCCGCTCCACCCCCATGCTTGCTTCTTTCCTTTGTCCCTTCCCCCTCCTTGGCTCCCAGCCCTGTTTACACATTTTCTTCCTCTTTCACAATATCTATACATTTTGGTCACTTACATTTTCAGTTCCTAACACCGGAAGAACAATGCAGCATTTTCACGTGTGTCTGATTTATTTTACTTCAGAGTATGGTCTCAAAATGTATCCATCTCTCTAGAAATGTCTGAGCATATCTTCTTTACGGCAGAGTAGTACTCTATTGTCTAAAAAACACGTCTTCGAGCCGGGCGTGGTGGCACATGCCTGTAATCCTAGCACTCAGGAGGCTGAGGCAGGAGGATTGTTATGAGTTCGAGACCAGCCTGAGCTACAAAGTGAGCTTAAGGCCAGCCTGAACTGCATAGGGAGACCCTGTCTCAAAAAGACAAAATAAAATAAAATAAAATAAAATAAAATAAAATAAAATAAATAAAAAACACGTCTTCTTTATCCATTCACCAGTTAATGGGCGTTTGGGTTGTTTCCAAGATCTGGCTATTACTCCATGCTGCTATAAACATAAATGCATACCTTGCCATAGTATGATGCTTTTCATTCTTTCAGGAAGATATCAAGGAGGGGAATAGCTGGGTTGAATGGAACCTCTAGTCCTAGTTTTTTGAGGAATCTCCACACTGATTTCCACAATGGTTGTACCAGTCTGCACTCCCACCAGCAGTGGAGAAGGGCTCCTTTTCTCCCACAAACCCCTCCAGCATTTGTTATTGATTTCTTGATGACAGCCATGCCTTCTGGGGTGAGATGGAATCTCAGTGTTAAATTTTCTGCCCCCTTAATACCAACGGGTCTGTCCCCTCATCTGCAGTGGGCTCCCTTTGCCTGTGGAAGTGGGGGCGCAGCCTTGGGTAGCCCGTCATCCCGGTCCCCTGGGGACTTTTTTTTTTTGAGGGTAAAACTTTATTGGAAAGAAAAGTTTCTGTCAGAGAGGGACAGAAGGGGGACCCGAGCCGGTTCCCCGGGGAAGCTGTCTCTTTTAGGGACTTCTATAGTGTAAAACCATGCGGGGCTAAGGTGGAGAGAATGGGAACTCGCTTAGGTGGACAAGAGGTGGAGTAAAACTATGGTCAATCATTGCCCTGGGGACTTTGCAGCTCTTCTTTGATGCCCATTGGGGGCTGGTTTGGCTATTGTACCTCTTACCAAAGAGGAGTCCATTTGGGCTCAAACTCCCACAGCTGACAAGCAACTGTGTCTGGTTAGAACACAGTAGTTCTGATTGGTTTTAAAGCTGTGTCTTGAACCACTTCCATTTCCTTAAAACACCTTCCCTTCCTGGCTCTTCAGCACCCCTCTCTTGTTTCCATCATGCTGCCTGACTGCCTCCCCCATTTTTTTTCTGTTTCTCCATTGCAGTGCCCTGCATCCCAAGGTGTTTTCGTAGAGTGTGTCCTGTGTCCCCCTCCTCCCCGCTTCACCATGCCGCAAACCCATCCAGCCCCGTGGCCTGAACACTACAGATTCCAAGTGCATCTTCCCAGGCTCCTGACTTTCTAGTTGCCTTCTTAATTTCTCCACGTGGGTGTCTAACAGGTATCTATCTCTAAGCTAACAGTCCCCAGGGGAGCCCTGCTATACTCTATTTTTGTCTCCCCCAATCCAGAAGATGGCCAAACCTCCGGGGGTTGAGCGGGTGTGGGGCATGTGCCTATAATCCCAGCACTCTGGGAAGCTTAGGCAGGAGGATGGCAAGTTTGAGCCTAGGGTGGACAATTTAGTAACTTAGTGAGGCTTTGCTTCAAAAGAATTTTTAAAAAGCTTGGGATGTAGCTCCGTGGGAAGGCCCTGGGTTCAATCCCTAGCACCTTCCCCCCATGTGTACACACCGAGTAAAGGAAAGGAAAAAAGCCCTTCAAACCACACACACCAAACCAAACCAAAGCACACCAGCCACCCTTGAATCTTCCCATTTCTTGCCTGCCCCATCCAGCCCATCAGCCACCCTGTCTAGCTCACCTGCAGGTGAACCGACTCTGCGCTCCGTTTCCTCATGGCTGGGCCTCCTCACCTGTGTTAGGCAACAGCTGCAGCTTCTGCCTTGCTCCTCCAGCCCTCTGCCCCTGTGGCCCACAGGCCCCTGCAGCCCACACCCCCTGCAACCTGCAGGACCACACCCCCTGCAGCCCACAGGACCCTGAAACCCACACCCCCTGAAGCCCACAGGACCCTGAAACCCACACCCCCTGCAGCTCACAGGACCTTGCAGCCCACACCCTCTGCAGCCCACACACCCTATAGCCTACTGGGGGGCTTTTAAAATCATGAACAGATTAGGTCACTCCACTGCGTATAATTCTCAGAGGGCATTCCCCTGTGCTTGCATAAATTCAGCCTTCTTCTCTGGTTTACAGGGCCTCCCAGGGTGTGTGTGTGGGGAGCCCCTTTGTCTAGTCTCCAACCAGCACACTGTCCTCTGCTGCCCGGTGTTCCTTCCCAGGATCTTGGTGTGCTCAGCAGCCTTTCTTCCTATAGTGGTCCCTGGAGGGTCACTTCTTCAGGGAAGCCCTCCCTGACCATCTGAGAGTATAATCTCCCCTACATCCTATCTTCTAGCCCTCTGTAGAGCATGCTGTAAGAGTGTCATCTGTTTGGTGCCAACAATGGAGCCCAGGTCATGGAAAGGCTTATTAAGAAGTTCTTGATTTAACTAATGAATTGCATTTATTTTTATAACTCCCTTCATGTTACAAGTGTCCCTGGTAAGAGTACAGTGAAAAAGGGTTCATAAGAGACTTATATCCAAACTATATAAAGAATTTTTACAACTCAACAATTAAAAACATCATTAAAAACTGGGCGAAGGATATGGAGAGACTGTTCTCCAACAGAGACACGCAAACTGCCAGTAAACGCATGAAAAGATGCTCTGTGTCACCAGTCACTAGGGAAATGCAAATCAAAACCCCAGGGAAATACTTCAAACCATGGTTTGATATCACTTCAGTAGGATGCTTACAAGGTAGACAATAAGAAGCATTGGCAAGGGTAGAGAGAAATCAGAGCACTGCTGGTGGGATTGTAAAAGGGTATAGCCACGTGGAAACATTTTGGCAGGCTCTCAGAAAATTAAACATGGGGTTACCCCACGATACAGAAGTTTTTGAACCCTGACGGTGGTATTATTACAGCCAGAATGTAGAAAACAACAACTCCATGTCCATCAATCGCTGAAGTGGGTGAATGAACCTCCACAGTCTACACACGCAATAAATATTTTTGACAGTGGAAAGGAATAAAATACTTCCATGCTAATGGGTGAATCCTCAAAACAGTGTGCTGAGAGAGGCCAGTCACAAGGAAAGGTCGTATATTGTATGATTTTGTTTATATGAGATGACCAGGATAGGCCACTCTACAGAAGTAAAAAAATCTGTATGTGGTTGCTGAGGTCTGGAGCAGGGGGGGCCTGGGAAGCTGTGGGCCCCGCATTTCATTTGGGGGTAGACAGTGGCGATGTTTTGTGAAGCTGTCAGCACAGTGAATACCACTGGGCTACATTTCTAAAGGATGAGCTTTATGCTGTTTGAATTATATCTCAATAAAGTCTTCTTTTTTTTAGGAGTGAAAAATGGTTGGCTTTTTTTTTTTCTTTAAATGATCGACAGTGCAGAGACACGTGAATCTTGCAGAAGTTATGGAAGAGGACTATGATGGAAGCTGGCTTATGGGCTTAGGAGGATAAAGGTTAGACACCTGGCTTTAGTGATCAGGGCTTACTCTAACTCTAGCTGCAGGTTCTGTCCTTACAGTGGCCATAGAGGCCCACTCCCTGACTCTGGAGCACCTTGGACTCTTTTAAGTGGCTTTTGTTGCAAATGTAGGTGCCTGCAGGGAAAGCCCTTTTGCCCCCACCTGGCTTCATCTAAACCAGTGAACATAGATGCATTTGTCAGGGAGGGGCACACACCAGGCTTTGTCCGGGGTGATGCCTTACAACACAGAGAAGCAGGTGGATGTGGTCAGAGCCCTTGGCTGGCCCAGGCAGGACAGGGCAGGCAGAGGAGCGCTCTGTAACGCTGGGCTTCAAGGTGAGTCCTGAACTGTGGAAATGCCCCAGAGAACCTGCCATGGCCTGACACATGAGGGAGGGGCTGCCCAGAAAAGGGCATTGTGACTGAGGACTTAGCCAGGCAGAGAGCAGAGGAAAGGTGACTTCGCCTCTGGGATGGTCCGGGTGACAGCTCCAGAGAGGGAAGGCATGGTGGGTTCCAGGGATCATCAGAGGGTGGGCTGGTGGGCATGTGGCCTCAGAGGTATGGAGCGGGGCCTATGATGCCCCGGAATCTGGGGGATCTGGAGCTCAGTGAGCCGCCACGCTGTGCATTATGGAGAATTCTCCTCTGAGTCACTGGTCGTCCCTGCCGTTAGTCATCCATCTGTTTATTATCCCCCCTACCAGAAAGGACACAGGCTTTGTGCTGTTCACCGCTGTGTTCCCAACAGTCCCGACAGCGCCTGGCTCACGTAGACACTCAGTAAATACTTATTGAATGCATGAATTTATCTGGCTGTCTCTTCTGCTTAAGTGAGTTATTTAAAGTCAGAGACCTGGTGGATTTGTCATCATGTCCCCGAGGACCTGGCACAGGTCTTGGAAGACACTTGCTGCTTTAGAAATAGTTAAAGAATAAGTAAGTGAATGAATGAATGAATGAATGTCTCTCCCAAGCTGCTATGCAATCCTGAAGGGCAAGGACTACCCGATTTATGTCTCCAATGTCCAGCACATTTCCTGGCGG
Source organism: Ctenomys sociabilis (assembly GCA_004027165.1). Classification (NCBI taxonomy): domain Eukaryota; kingdom Metazoa; phylum Chordata; class Mammalia; order Rodentia; family Ctenomyidae; genus Ctenomys; species Ctenomys sociabilis. The sequence goes on along the minus strand of PVKA01019542.1, from coordinate 5,348 downwards.
GGAGCAGACACTCAATAGATGTTTGTTCAACTAAATAAGAGTCTTTTGGATAGGGGCCCTGGGCAGGCCTGCAGTGGAAGCCAAAGCTTGAGCAGCAGGCTCAAGACTACCAGTCCTTGGGCAGGAAGAGGAAATCTCCAGCTGGCCAAGACTGTGGGATCCTGCGGACAGGACCAGACTGTGTCATGGGGGGGGGTAGAGCAGGAGCACCAAGGGGGGCTTCCTGGGAGTTCAGGGGGCTCTGCCTCTGGTCATCTTTCCCCTAGCTCTGCCCTCCTCTGGCAAGTGGAAGGTGGCTCCACCAGCGAGGTGCGGGTGCAGCTGGGGGTGGTGGGAGGGGACAGATGGTGGGAGACAAGGAAACCCCCATGTTCTCCTCCATCTGTTATGTTTAATTGACTTCCCGCAGAAAGAAAAAAATAAACCAGTTGCAAGGATGAAATTGCTAATTAAAAGTCCCTCTGATTAGATAGACAAATATTTACCCATTATGTCTGACCCCATCTGTCCTTCTGACGTCTGGAAACTTCCCCATCAGCACCAGCGCTGCGTCACACCCAGCTGGTGGCTCCTCCACCCGTCTCCTGGGGCTCAGACTGGCTGTGGGTGAGAGAGGTTAGGAGAGGAGCAGATCCGTGCAGAGTCACTCAACAAACACTCACAATGCCTGTTTCTCTTTCAGGCTCACTGTTGGCCCCAGGAAGCCAGAGTAGGGTTTTCACAGACAGTTTTAGGCTGTGTAATAAGACACACACTTGGCAAGTTGGAGCTATACTTGCCAACCTAACATTTCAGGTGCCAGAAAAGGGGGCCTTTCCTTTGCACAATGGGCCTTAGCTTGCCGGGCAAAATCTGTGTGACTGTGCCTGCCAGAGGAGGGATAGTTTCTAACCCACACAGGATGGGCCAGGGGCCGCTCTGTGGAATTCAGCACCTGGCCCTCAAGGGCTTTTAGAATAGTGGGGAGGCAAAACACCTCTATAATGAGGAAACATTAATTTAACAAACATTTATTTGACACCTAATTCTTGCTAAACAGTTAGGTGCTAAGGGAGAGAGATGGATACTACGCATTTCCTGTAGCATAGGAGCCTGATCCAGTTGGAAGAGATGGGTATGAGCTAGCTTTTTGGCGCTGTCACAAAATACCTGAGACAGGTTGTAAGTCAAGGTTCTAGGGGTTTCGCCATGGTCCGCCAGCTCCCCTGCTTTAGCCCAGGGCAGAAGTGGAAGTGTCCCAGCATAAGACACGCTGAAGGAAACGGAAAGAGCCAGAGGGAAAGCAGCTGGGCCCCAGGGATGGTCCCCAGGGCCACCCCCTCACCATTCCCTCCAAGTCAGCTCCACAATTATTTCCATCACGACCTCCTCAGTGGATCGGTCCACTTGACGAGGTTAGAGCCCCATGATCCAGTCACTTCCAAAGGATTCCCTCAGCTGGCCACCAGGCCTTCAGCAAGTGGGTTTGGGAGGATGTCAAATCTAAACCATTATTAGCACATGGTTCAATGTGCCTGTGGCAGCCTTTCTTTTCATCCTTCATTCCAAATAATCTCCAGGAATCCCTGCAAAATAAGAGTCGTAGCCTGGACTTACACCACCTACGTTCAAATCCTGGCTCCCCCCAGGTCCTGTCTGTGTAACCTAGGGCAAATTACCTTACCTCTGTGCCTTCGGTCATTTTTCTGTAGTGTGGGGTTAATATTGGTGGCAGCATTTCGGGATTACTAGAATGGTCAAAGGAGCTAATGCTTGGAACTCTTGCCACACACACACGAAATGCCCAGTAAAGGTTGGCTGTTTTGTGTGTTTGTTTTCAGTACATACTGTGTGGAATTTTTTTTTTTTTTTTTTTTTTGGCTGGCTCAGGCTGCCTTAAGGGCGGGTCTGGTGTGGCATGTGGTGCTGGGGATTGAACTGTGGTCCTGTGCACTTGACTGATTTTGATCAGGCCCAGTCTCTCGGGGACACTGAGTTGTACTGGTCCTGTTTCTCCTCCCTTCAGAACATACACAGGGACATCCATCAGCGCACAGTGGCTCACACACTCAGGTTGTGCTGAAAGAAAATTGTGACAGTGGAGTGTGGCTCTAGAATGTGTGAGTCTTGTCAGAAGATTTAGGGTCGTCTTAGGTCCAGGCTGGAAAAATGGAACTGTTGTCTGGGAAGGTAGTAAGCTCTCCGTCACTGGAGTATGCAAGCCACAGTGTGAAGAAGCTACAGGGATGATTCTGGCTGTGAGAGTAAGGCAGTTCAGTTCCAAGAGGCGGACTCTAGTGTCCGATATGACAGCTCCCTCCTGAGATGGTGAGATAAGTTTCCCAAGACTAGCTGGGCAGTCACTGATAATGTCCTGGGCTTCACTCCTCTAGCAAAGGGCCACCTAGGCTGCCTGTCACCCAGCTTAGTCCTGTGGGGCAAAGCATTAAGTGGCAGGACCACAAGCAGAGGCAGGAAGAGCCCACCTCTAGACAAGGCCTTAGTAAACCCATGGTGAGGTAGGAGATAGCTAGGGTGACTGGTCCTGAAAGTGTATGACCATTATCCTTTTGCTCTCTCTTTATGGGCCTCAATTTTTCCATATGTAAAATGGGAAGAAAATGAGCCAGATAACACAAGCCCATTTTTCTTCCTCCCATCCCCCAAATTCCAGACAACATATATGGATCACTTGGTACATGCCAAACACTGGGCTAAGCCTATAGCAGGTAGCGTCTCATTTAAATCTCCCAGCCACCCAGGAGACAGGCAAAATTACTGTCTGGTCCATTTCACAGATGAGGAAATTGAGGCACTCAGAAGTAAAGGAAGGTGTCCAAGTTCACCAGCATGAAAATGGTACCACTGGGTCTCAAGTTCAGGCCTGTCTGCTCTTGAACCCTGAGATGCCAGTAACCTGGTCCTCCCGCATCATTCCTGCAAGGCTCCCTAGGATGGCCCGGGCACTCGCCCCCATGCCCAGTGACACTTCTCTGCTTCCCATCCCCCTCCTGGGCTCATACCACGAAAGCCCCATGCAGAGCCTTCTACTCTCGAGGGATATATATTATCTAAATTTGATAAGACAACTTAATTTCACTCCGTGTCTGTTACCGGCGATAAAACCAGGAGACTTTTATGACCCAGCGTCCTCGGCAAGATTGTCAGGAACTTATTATACAAGGTCTAACTGGATTTCTCTCTGCAGATGGCTGGGAGCCACGGGCTGGAACGCAATTCGGCAACACATTTGGGGGAATAAATGCAAAATGCTTGTTTCAGAGACTTAGATAAGGCAGCCGGCCTCTGAGCTCCCTGAGAGCCGGCCCTGCCTCTCCTGGATCCTGCGGGGGTGATGTTGGGAGGATTTGCCCCCTCAGAGGGGGCGGGCTCTCTCTCCCCCTCCCCCTTTGATCCTCCATACCCCAGGGAAAGAATGTGAGGGTGCTAAGCAAAGCAACTGGAGGAGAGATAGCAGTTCTGCTGGTCCTGCCCGAACTGGGGGGGGGGGACGAAGTGTGAGGACTGTGTGTATTGATGGGGCAGAGCACAAAAGGAGGGCGCCTGTGCAGCCCACCTGCTGCCTGGGCCTCGTGCCTGCAGCCCAGACACAACCAGCTCCTTCTCAAGCACAGCCCCGGGGCAGGTGGACACTCCATCAGGATCTCAGTGGTGCCCACTGCTGAACACAGCGCTCCTATCTAGGTCCGCATGGTCCTCTCCTCGTACTTCGGCTTGCAGACATTCCACAATTTTGAGGTTTACTGTTGGATAAACCCATGTTCAGAGCTCACCTCAAGTTCCTTTCTGACCTAGCACCCTCAGCAAGAGCGTCAGGACCTCGTCAAGGCCTGCCTGGATTGCCCTCTGCAGATGGCTGGGAGCCATGAGCCAGAACACCCCAGCTTCAGCTCACAGACAGAATTGGGGTTCATCTCAGTCTTGAAAGCAACAAATATGGACCTCTGGAATCCCAAATGTGGAGGGACACACAGGGTTGGCCCTAAATTCAGTGTTCTCCCCCAAGAACAGGTTCCCTGATTGGGCTTCTGGGTAGGTTCGACCTATTCCCGACTTAGACATCCCCTAAGTTAGTATGGGCACCCCGCGCTGCCATCAGCAGGCCTTAGGGGTCCTCTGGGACTCAGGCATCCCCTGACCAGGGTCACGCTGAGCCTTGCAGCCCAGCTCTTCCAGTCCCAGCTGCTCGACAAGGGCGAGGAAGCTGCTCCCTCACCACTGGAGTCTGAGGTCAGCCTTGGCTTCGACCAGCCACCCTGTGACTGAGTCCTTTGTGCAGGCCAGGGAGGCAGCTAAGACAACAGGCGATGACAACAGGTCTTTTCAGGGGACGTTGACACGCCAGCATCAGTGTGGGCATTCACAATCTGGACGACTCTGACAGCGATAGGCTGTGCAATTTGGGGGGAGGAGGCTCTTGAGGATTGAACCAGGGCCTATGCAGCGAGCTGCATCCTTAGCCCTTTTCTAAGTTTTTAAATTTAAGACAGGGTCTTGCTGAATCTCGAGTTGCCCAGGCTGGGCTCCAACTTGCCATCCTGTTTCCACCTTCCAGGGTGCTGGGATTACCGGCATGTCACCCCACCCCCACCCCAGCTTCTGGGCTGTGTAATCTCATTGGGCTACCACTGCATGTCCTGTTGTTAGTGACCAGGGCAGTACATGGCCGTATTTTCATGGGCTGCTCAGTCCCAGATGCCCCATTCACCTCCCTTTTGATGGATTCCATACTCCATTAGGGGAAGTTTCATCTCATCCTTCCACCCCTCTCTGGCCTCCTCTCCAGGGTTGGGAGAGAAGAGGGTAGTGCCATGAGCACCCTCTGTGTGCCAAGGCCTGGTGTGTCTGCACTCTCAGTTAGTCCTCACCTCAGCCTTTCAAGCTCTAGCTTTATTATGTCTATTTTGCAGCTGAGGAAATGGAAGTACAGAGACGTTAAGAAACTTGTCTGAAGGTGCACAGCTCAGAAAGGTAGGAGCTTTTCTCTGTTGAGATACCTGCCTCCACAACATGGAGCAGAGGTTGGGAGTGCCCTGCGGACTTGGGCATTGGAGGTGACATTGCCTGGGCAGCAGAAGGCTGAAGCGAGTGTTGTTACTGATCCTGTGTTGGTACTGTTTCCACACTGGCAAAACGAATTATTTCCAGTAGACAGGAGGGTGGGGGTAGGGACACAGAAGTGGAGGACACTGTGGTGAGATCCAGGGCAGCGGCTGCCAGGGCCTGTCACTGGGGGTGGGGGGGACAGAACTGGCCTTTGCCAGGAGACAGTGATGAATGGACTGGGTCCCAGCCCAGGGCGCTGAAGGGCAAACGGAGATGCTGCTCCCACTGGGGTGTGTGTGTGT